>JANHGO010007362.1:0-20102 GCA_024606505.1 Aquila spilogaster | reverse complement strand
TGCACTCCATCCTTTCATCTCCCAGCTTGTATTGATAATGGGGTTTGCCTTGACCCAGGTGCAAGATCTTGCATTTGAGTTCGTTGAAGCTCATGAGGTTCACCTGGGCTCACTGCTGAAGCCTGTCTAGGTCTCTCTGGATGGCATCCTTTCCCTCTGGTGTGTTGACTGCCTCTCACAGCTTGGTGCCATCTGCAAACTTGCTGAAAGTGCACTCAACCACACTGTCAGTGTCATTGATGAAGATATTGAAGAGTATCAGTCCCAGCACTGACACCTGGGGGACACCACTCATCACTGATCTCCATCCAGATGTTGAGCCATTGACCACCACTCTCTGGACTCGATCCTGCAGCCAATTCTTCATCCATTGAACAGTCCACATATCAAATCTGTATCTTTCCAATTTGACGAGAAGGATGTTGTAGAGATAGATGACATGAGTAACTCTTTCCTTGTCCACTGATGCAGTGACACCATCATAGAAAGCCACAATGTTGGTCAAACAGGATTTTCCCTTGGTGAAGCCATGCTGGTTATCCCATATCACATCCCTCTCTTCCATGTGCCTTAGAATAGCTTCCAGGAGGATCTGTTCCATGATCTTCACCGGCACAGAGGTGAGACTGAGAGGTTGGTAGCTCCTGGAGTCATCCTTTTTACCCTTTTTAAAAATGGGTATGATATTACCTTTTTTCCAGTTACCAGGAACTTTGCCCGATTTCCATGACTTTCAAATATCACAGAGAGTGGCTTGGCAATGGCATCAACCAGTTCCCTTAGGACTCTGGGATGCATCTCATCGGGACCCAAGATCCTACTTTTCACATGTTTATTCTTCAGTTTCCTCTATGGCACCCAGAAATGATTACAGGTTTGGCAACAAGTTTGACATCACCTCCAAAGTCAAGATACTCTGTTCCCAAAGAAGTCAATATCTCCTTGGATCTATGGTCAGGAAAACAGACTATATTACACTTACACATTTCTTTCCAGTCCAGTGGCTGACCTGACAGTCTATAGTACATGTCATTTTATTTTTTCTTTTATTATTAATTTTTTTTTAACTGAATGTATGATGTGCCCTGCACTGATTTATGTGACAAAGTGATGCTGCCTACCTATAACATCAGTGATTGAAATGTTCCTTTATCTCATCTCAGGTGGATCACAGAGTGGAACTGCAAGCTGGGGAGGAGCCATGGCATGAGAGATACGTGCACTGACCTTTGATGCTGCACAATGCTGTAGCCCCACTTCTGCTCCGAATCAGATATTTGGAGCCAGTGGATCTTTCCCTTGGTGATGGAGTGAGGACATATAATTGTATGGTGTGAGACCAGACTACGGCCATAGCATACTGCATCTTCTTTGCTGGTAGCTGTGATAGACTGTCAGGACATAGAAAAACAGCAGAGAGCCTTATGGCCACATTGATCGATATTCTGAGATGAATCAACAGCATCTTCCAGAGGTGTGGATGTGAAAGGAAGATGAAAGAGGAAGAAGAGAGAAGTCTGAAAGGACTGTGTAAAATGGCGGGCAGAAGGGCAGAGCCCATGGAGAAAAGCTTGCTTTCAGAGAAAAACTTATGGAAAATTAGTCTGAACAAACACAGTGCACTTTTCTCAGAGAAGATACAGGTCCAATAGCACCTTGTGAAGACTCACATGACTTTTTCATGCCCTTAGTCAAGAATAATTTTCTATGCAACTCTTATTCCTTACTACATTTTAGACAGAGTTTTAAAACAGAGCTATCATCCTGTGGATGCAATTAGTTGTGGTCTTGTCCAACTCACTTGCATTGCAGTTGTTTCACTGAAATGAGTTGCCAGTCTCACTTGGTGACCATAACTAATAGGGTAGGACTACCATCCAAGTTCAGCTTCTTTTGAAACAGAATTCTATGAAACAAGGAAATAGTTGAAGTAAAATATAGCTTTATGCTTTGCACTCTGTCTTTAAGACAATGTGAAACCAGATTGTTTAAATACAAATAATATAGTAGTTATGGATGTATTTACCAGTGTTCTTTATTGAGGGAGTGCGTGTTTATATTGTGTGCATGTGATCCTCAGAATGGCAGAACTGCCTTCTCTTTGCACAAATCATGGGACCTCTGACAACTTATCAAAAACATCTTCCTGTACAAAATCCCTCCTTTCTCTGTGCACACATGTTCCAAGATATTCAATGATTAAAATGCCTCTGTTTCTTTTATAGAGCCAGTGACAGTGCAGGATGTGGAATACTTTCTTTCAGCTCTGTTACACTAAACTGTTTTTTAAGTGCCAAGATTACAATAGATGTTTGAAGGGTTATGAGAAGATGCCATGTTCTGAGTCAGTACGTTCCTAAGTGAGAGCAGATAAGCATGAACACCAGCAGTTTATCGCTACAATATTCTGTTGTACAAATATATATATATTCACTGACAAATGGTATAGAGAGAATGAAAGCCATATGGTAACATTTCAGTTTAGCCAAGAGAAGATTTCCAATAATTATTTATTTACATATTTAATTTGATGCAAGGAAATTATTAATTGCTCTCTAAGTAATGAGATTCAACATTAATTGCTTCTTAAAATCTGTCTTTGATTTTCCAAGAAACTGTGTTAATGCTTTGGTTAACTTAAAACAATAAAACTTCATATATACATGTATTTTCCATTATACAATGTCATGATCTAAACATTAATGATCTCTTTATTTTTAACTTGATTTTAAAACTGTCAGAGTAAATAACAACTACAAAGAAATAGCTGACTTTACAGAATTTACAGAACAGGGATATATTTGGTTGCACTGTAATTATTTCAATAAGGGAATTGTTCCATTAACTTTAAAGGCAAATTGAAATGGTGCCTGCGTAGTACCTGCCCCTGAAGGTTGTTTAACCTCATTTAGGTGTGGTGCTCCAGGACCAGAACATCTCTTCTGTTTCTTTACCAGATTGAAGGTAGTTTTTTAGGTTTTCCTATCTTCAACAAACTCCAGCATCCTCTGAGAAGATGCAGAGATGACAGAGGGAAGAGAGTTTTGCCTGCTCTAGCATCTTCCCTTCTGCCCCGACTGCATGATACAATGGGACATACCTCAGGCTTTTCCCAGGCTATGATTTAATTATATTTTCATTTAAAAATACAAACAATTGAGAAATAACAACAACAAGCTGTGGGGCAACCCCAGGCTCTTGGGAAAAGTAGAAAATTTATGTCTTGGAGCAATTAGCAAGATTTCCAAGCAAGTTTCTGCTCTCCTCCCAGGTGCTGTGAAGGCCCGCGTCTCAGTAAGGACAAACCTTTAAACACTTCAGCAACAGAGAAATCTGCAAATTGAGTTGTGAGTGTAACTTCATCACAATGTCTCACCAGTGTTTAAGAGAGGGTGAGGAGCTCTGAGAGGTCAGATCGGAAAAAAAACAGAAAAAGAAAACATGAAATCTTGCCAGATTAAGGCCCCACGCCCAACCTCTGAGTAAGTTCTTACTGAGATATTCTAACTATATTCGAAGCTATGCTGGAGAGCATATTCAGATGCGGTGTGTAGAACACAACTTATTGATTATTTGTTTTGGAAATATTTGTACTATCAAAGGCCAAAAAGAACCACCTCTGCTGTTATTTTGTTGCCTTTTTCAGGGGTTATGGTCCTGTGTATGATATACGCATTATGAATTTCCAATTGAGCATAGAGCTTTAAGGGCATTCTCCACCTTAAAACTGATCCTGAAGGTTTTGTTTTTTAAAAAATACAAAACCACTCTGTGACACTGTGGGTGGTTGGGTATGTTGTAATCCTGTCATGCACTTGGGTGCCCAGACTGCAAAGAATCTCTTAATTTTTAAGCAGGCAGGAGAATTACTTTACCTGAATGGCAATCAGGCTGCCTCATTGGCTTTGGATGATGCCACCCAAGTAGGCTGAGAGGAAAAGGCCAATAAGACTCTTAACTCAAAATTGCCTCTTGACAAATCATTTGATTTTGACTTGTATCATACTGTTGTGGTATTTCTGTTCCAGAACGTAGAATACTGTGCCGTTATTAAAAACATGCTAGCAAAATTCAGCAGTTGATGGTAGAGGGGAAGCTGTAAGCAGAGCAGGCTACCAAAGATCACTCTGAAAGTTAAAATGTGCTATGGAAAGTAGGCGTGTTTGAGTATGTGATCCCGGGGAGTCAGCTGGGCTGCCAGACAGTATGGGGAGCAAGAAATGCTAGATAGGGTGATAGAATACAGACTTTGACTGCTACTAAGTGAGTTGATCCAGATGAGTGAAAACCCATTTTGCTGATAAGGTTTAACATGTGTGACAACAATATGGAAAACTTGCTGGAAAAAAAGCCTGAAAAAATATCTTACAGTATCAGACTACAAACTGATTTGTGATCAAAACCAAGAGAAAAGTTGCCTATATTCTCCAGCAGGACTGTATCTTGTTTGGAAACTGATCTTGAGAGATCCAAACCCTTCAAGCTGAAAAAGAATCTTTTAGCATTTCTCCTTCAATAGCAAAGGAAGGCAAAAATCCACGTGATAGCTATGAAGGTGGATAGATGTCACTGTGGAATGTTTCTGATGGGCTGGAAGTTCTCTGATTTTGAAGGAAACGTTGTTAAATGTCAAACATTTAGATACTCTTTTCTTGACTCCATTAGTTCTAAGGAACAGGAGTAACTTTCAGAAGTGATAGGCAGTGTTATTTTTATGGATTCTGGGCTTGTCTTTCAGCAGCCAGTTCAAATTCCTATAAGTCCGATAAAGTGAATCTCTGGCTGCTAAGTGTCTCAAAGAGTTGTTACATGTATTTTATTTACAAAGAAAGATGAGAGCTATTTAAAGTGACTGGTACTTCAGTAAGAAGGGATCCAATAAATTAACTGGTGTGGCTACACATTTAACCAAATTGAAGGAGTTTTTACAAGATACTTGAATTCCATAGTGTGAGGTGAGTTATACATTCGTTGCATCCTAGCAGTATTTTTGCAATTTAAGCTCTATCTTCTTTGTGTTCATTTTAGGTTGCTATTTTCTTGACTGAAGACAGACAGCTCCTGCAATGAAATACATGTCATGATTCTTTTCTATCCCTTGCTTAATTATGACCCCAGAATGTTTCTGAGGAATGGTACTGATTAGAAAAAGCAATGACTTTACCACAGGTGGGGAGTTGTTGGACATCTATAGTTTGTCCATGTCTACAAAATAGGACCATGGCATTTGAGTAGTTTCATAATAGATATTAATCATCAACAAAATGTTATTTCCCTAAAAACAGATAACCACTCTTATATTTTACTGATTGTTTGCAAGTGAAATGATATTCCATGTGTCATTTTAACATGCATCTGGAAGTCTCAAATATTTTCAGACAAAGCCAGTGTAGAGCATGATGCTATGTCATTAAAAAAATGTTCTCGATGTACTGCTGAGACAAACCTGTTCACTTCTGAATACTCCTTAAATAGGAGACAGGCAAACCTGAAGTAACAGCAAAACACAACTTTTATGATAAATGTAGAGCTGTAAACCACTGGAACATAGTGCCAAATTCTGGGTTATGTTGCATCATGACAGAACACTATAATATTGCCAAATATTAGCAATAGTCAATTCCTATGTGAGAAATTAAAAGCTGCACTGTGATATTGTTCACATCTGTTCAACATTCTCTATATAAATACAACATTTTGTCTTTCAGATGTAGCATGGCAGTATTTTCTCTCAAAATCTTAGCTAATCATTCAACAAAAGAGTTCTGTGTTGTTATATGTCATAGTTTTATCAGACATGGACAGGTTAACCCTAGTATAAAAAAGATCATTTACTTTTACCATTATGCAACTTTTTTGTTTCTTTGTTTTTTACTGCTAATGACATAATGTAACGATCAAGAAATCAGTGGGCATTGCAGATATTTAAAGTAGTGGGCACAATTATTAGAACTAGGAATTATTCTTCATTTACATGATCATGGAAGGCAGAAGCAATAACCTTGCTTTCTTTCTGATGGATCACAACAGGGTCATACAACAGGAAGTGAAGATTTTTCTAATCACCTCAGAGAATTAATTATTAGAATATAATGACTGAAATATACTGGCTAAAGGCAATAATAAGGTAGGAAGATAAATTTATGAGAAAAGTAAGCCGGGAGTAGGTTAGATACTGTAGTGAAAACTGTGAGTTATATGTGGCACGGTGGTAAAGTGAGTTTCAAATTCTAAGAGGTTTCAAATGGTAAGAGATATTACATGGTAGAATATATTTAGGAAGGATGAAATAGTATTTTCAATTGCAGGTAAAGTATCCCAAATTGCATTCACCAAATTTTTAGTTCTATTAGCTAGTGCTGCTACAGCAGTTTGAAAGACAAAGGTTTTGATATTCCTGCTTAGCATCATTAATATTGCTTTCCCTGTAGAATGATCAGATTAGAGCACATTAACTCTTGGTGGAAATGGGAACTACTCCTCCACTTTGTTGATACCAGAATGATTTTAGTTTAGCTTTACCAGAGCTTAATGTGGTTATTGAAATGTTTTCGTGAAGTGGAACGCATGGGGCCAGATAAACTAAGCAAGGATGTCTGAAGTATGGCAACCCTGAACTGAGTGCATTGGTATTCAGAACAATGTCATTGTAGTGAGCATGTAATAAACATATGATAACTGAGATAAACATACTGATTCTTTATGAGAACAGCGTACTATGTATCATAAAGCCAATCAAATGATATAATAAAAGATCAAGTTTGGATTAAAACATTGACTTTACTACTGAGATATCTGCAGCACTGCCATAGTCAAGTGCTCAGAATGACTGATTTGATTTTGACTTGATTATGATATCTTTTTTTAATAAATGTGTGCTATATTTAAAAAAAATAGAATTGTTTTATTTATTTATTTATTTATTTATCTTTGTTAGGAGCAGGTCACATTTTGAAGCTTTTCTGTGTAACTATTAGAGACTAAAAACTTCATTTAAAAAAGAAAAGTCATTATTCTATGATCCTAAGACTCTCAGAGCAAGGACATCAGGTAAACAATAGAGTATTCTGAAACCTTCTGTAGAATCTTAAACGCTTGCAAGAGAACTTGTGAGATATTGTTTGCCATACATACATTAAGCTTTCTTAAGGATGTTAATCCCGTGTTCGGGGCTGGTAGTATAGGCCCTGTGAGCATGGACATGCTATACAGAAAAGATGAATACCCTCTGAATACATCTGAGGATAAAATTAGTCTGGGCAATGCAAATCTGTGGAATCTTGTTCATGATTTGTGGCTTGATTGGATGGTCAAAGCAGTATGTAATACGATATATTGTTTTGCCTGGGATTAGCGCTATTTTCCTTTTATTTTACTGTCCGTTCAAATGAAATCATTGCAACTTCACTTATTTATGTTACTTGTTCTAGTCAAGCCGAAATAGAGGAAACTCAATCTAACTGGCATGTATACTGAAAACGTATACTGAAAGAAAAACTATACAGTCGATATTAATATTACCGATTCTACGAGCCCTTCTGCACTGGCCTATGATAGATCCCATGAATTCTTCTGTAAGTGACACTAGGTAATGAAATATTTAGAAATCACATTCCAGTAGTTGCCAAAAGAGTGACATTTACCCAGTCATTTTCAATAAATTTCCATTTTATTACAGTACCCACAATTCTATTTAGGGCTCTGAGTAAATCGCAACCACAATGAAATCCACAGAGGCATGCAGTGAGATTTTGGGTTGTTTTGTGGTTATTTTTGGTGTGTATGTGTGAGTGTGTTGGTTTGCTGTTGTTTATGGTTTTGGGGTGTTTGGTTTTTTTTCTAAATGTATCTGAAAAGCAGGTTGAGATCCTTTTATGCTTTAGTAAACAAATTTCAGAACAAGAAGAAAAAAATTAGTTATCTGGATATTTAACAATAGCATAACATAGAGGATAGGGAGTGGGGTGGGAAGAAGAGCTTTTAACAATGAAGCAGAACAAAGAAAGTCCAAGAACATTGCACGTTTTTGCCACCAACTGTGTTAGCCACCGGCACTGACCTTGAGATCTTGAAGAATCAGTGACTGTGTACCTCACCATCTCTCAGCTACTCAGGGAGTGACTGCCAGGCAGAATCTAGCTAAAAGCAATAGAAATGCAAACTTGTCCAGTTTCTATACGATTGTTTTACTCTAAGATGTTTCAAGCAGTACATGAAATTACCTGAAGAACACTGATTGTGGCAGAATGTAGATGTCTGTAATGCTATTGTTAACGGTTTATAGGAGAAATAACACACTTAACTTGTCAGGAAAGGCAGTGCAGCTCACAGTAGTCTATTTGTGTGTATAGTGTGTATTGTGTGTATATGTGCTGCTCACATTAGTAACAATGATAATATTTAATAACAAACAAACAAACAAACAAACAAAAACCAAGTTGAATTTGGATTGTAAGGCGTTTTTTAATGAAAAGAAAGAATTCTTTCTGCTTCATCATCTTTATCATCAAAATCTGGGATTTATTAAGGCATTAAATACGTACTAGTTCTAATATGTTTGTTTATTATTCTTTCTATTATTGCTATTACTCTTCAAAAGAAAAGGCATCCTAAGGCTGTCCAAAACTTGAAAAATTACAAATTGGATCCTGTTTCTCCCATATGAAATGAGGAGATTGGTATTTAACACAACAGATTAAAAAGAAAAAGGCCCTCTAATGTAGTGCATCTCAATTGTATGTGTATTTATAAAAACAATGCAAGTACTCTAATTGAGTGAATACCTGGCCTATTTATGAAGCAAAAAATTCTGTGTTTAAGAGCCACACATTAAGAGCCAGACACTGGGGTTTATTTCTTCAAGAGCTGGTCTAGTCATTTCTGATTATTTGCTGAGACATTTTAAAACCTATCAGATATATCTATCCAATGTTTGCTTGGCTGACTCTCAAGTAGAGAATCAAGAAAGGAAATGGAGAACACTAGTGATTAACTATTCCCAGGAACATTATGAAGCTGACAATCTCTCAAAATCAAGTTTTATTGAGGTTCTGGTAAACTGCATATTATATACTATTTTGGAAAATGAGCTAGGTTAACACACTCCCTGCTGGAGTCATTGAATTTGTGAGGAAATGTATACTGGATCTGCTGTGACTTGTTTTGTGTTTGGTGATAAGCAGTCGAAGCTCAGACAACTCCAAAGAGTTGAAAACTAAAAGGTGTACTCCTGGAAGAATGAAGAGCACACTGAGTCACCTGGGCATGCTCAGATTGTTTAAACAGGCTGGCTCATTCATGGAATCATAGAATTGTTTTGATTATATGGGTCTTCAGTGATCATTTAGTTCCAATCCCTATGCCATAGATAGGGACACCTTCCACCAAACAAGGTTTCCCAAAGCCCCGTACAACCTGGCCTTGAACACCTCCAGGGAGGGGACATCCACAGTTTCTCTGGGCAACCTGTTCCAGTGCCTCACCACCAAACTAGTGAATTTCTTCCTTATGTCCTATATAAATCAACGCTCCTTTAGTTTAAAGCCATTTCTCCTTGTTCTATCACTACACAGCCTTGTAAAAAATCCCACTCCAGTTTTTCTGAAGGCCTCCTTAAGGTACTGGATATCAATGATGTTAGTGATGTCTTCGCATTCTTTTCCATAACTCTGATTGTCCTATTTATTGCACAGGTATGTGCATATTGTGGATAGGAGAACAACCACAGTATCGATGAACATGATATAAGCAGACAGTTAGAAAGCAAAAATATTTTCAGCAAAAACAGCTCATGACATATGGAAAGACCAGAAGAACTAGTAACAGGGGATGAGGGAGACACAGTGCTCTCAGTTTTGTGACATTTCTGTTGCTCTTTTTGTTAAAATAAACAAATAAACAAAACAAAACAAAAAGTAAAACAAAGCAACCGAACCAAAGTAACTACTACAAATGCTATCTGTGGAAAGTGTTGCATTTTGGAGTGGATTAAAATCATATAAAACATAAAAAGTCTCTTTTTTGATGTGGGTAAACAAGAGTTTTGGTATTTTTCTACTGTGGGATCCTCATGAAGAATCAAAAAGCTCTGTGCTTGTCTGGTTTTGACTTTTGCTAACATATTCTCTTTTTCCAGCCCCCTTTTAAGCCTATCTGGAGCTTGACTGCGTATCTTGGCCTGGGCCTTCTGAAGTCAAACTTTGTCTCTGTTTGCATCTGGGATTTAACCAGGAAGTGCTTGAACTACCGAGCTGTAGGCTGATAGCAAGAGATTTGCAGACCTAAAAAATTCAGATAAGCCCATACAAGCTTTGAACCTCTAAACCTTTTGAAGTTTGTCTCTCACAAAGTCTAACTTCCCTGCTGTCAGCAGACAACTCTGAAACATGAATGGAAACAGATCTCTGTTCTGGAAAGCTACTGTGGGTGGCTTAAGGGCAAATGAATAAATACAACTATATATGGGAATACAGCACTCTTCAGAGAAGAATTCTGTCTCTGAACACTTGAGTATTTCCCTGCATCCATAACAACAAAAAAAAAAGCTCATAAAATGAGCGGATTTCTTACTCACCCCTGTATTTTCAGTGTGGGTGATCTGAAGCACTGATATGTTCTTTAAACATTTGTGTTTCTATTTACTCAGACAAGCTGTTTTTGTTTACCATGTTTCCCATTAAACTGGTCAAGGGTGTATACTTGAGGAAAAATCCAGCAGTAGGAAGAAACTGTCGTAGCAGAAGGAAGAGTGGGTAGCCCACAAGCACTGACAGGGATTCAGTGTGCAGCAGAGCAAGTATGCAGCCAATTTCTCTTAAGTCTGTCAGCTTTGTCTGCTAGGCATAATGTCATAATATCACGAATTCTGTTGTTCAGAATTAGACCGTTTAACAATGACAAATAGCAACTACTTCAGGAAAGCATATGTTGTATAGACTTTACTGTGTTTAAAACTCCCATAGACTTTCTTCACAAATTATGTGTTCAAAAGCTTGTTCCTGGGAGAAATAATCCCAGGAGAAAAATATGGCATTGCATTCTGCAAAGTCTGAAGATTTCTACAATTATACATAATCTATAGTGATTTACTTCCTGAAAAACGTGGGCTTTTTTTAAGCTTTTTGCTAAAAAGTTTTTGTTTGTTGCACTTTGTGATACGATTTATCACTGCTCATTCATTATCTGTCTTCTCCATGAATTTCAGCATCCTTGTTTCCCCAGCAATGAAGACAAGTTTTAAGTACATCTAAATATCATTCAGCACCTGAGAGGAGGACATCATGGAGACAAAGTCAAGCTCATCACAGTGGAAAGTCAAGAGATTAGGGAAGTGCGTTGAAACAAGAAATTGCTAAATGGGATGTGAGGAAAAGCTTTTTCACCATAAGGACAGTGGAACAGAGGAAGAGGCCGCCCAGTGAGGATGTAAGATTTCCATCTTTGAAAGTTTTACAAAAAGCATCTGGATTATAAACCCCAGAGTTCACCTGATTTGAACAGAAGGTTGGAATAGACACTTCGCGAGGTCTCTTCCGAACTGAATTTTCTTATGATCATCTACTATACCATACCATATTCCCTGTTAGGTTTATCTTCTCCAGAGAGATAAGTCCTTCCTTACACAGAAATGGTGGCATACCTTTGATCATTTTAGTTGCACTTCCATGTTTTACTGTGCCCTTTCTGATACAGGGCAACAAGCTATACATGGTTTCCAAGAGAGCATGCACTGCAAATTAATGCTGTGCTGAGTGATACTTACTGCTTTGTTCCTTAGTCCTTCAGCAGTGATTCCTACCCAGTCTGTTTGCCTTGTAGATGGCACTTCACTATGGATTTGATATTTTCATAGGATGTATAAAATAATACAAAAGCTGTCTGCGGGTGAAGACCTGTCAAATAGTTTCAGTAAATTTAGACCCCACCATTTTGTAATTATAATTAAATTTGGATTTGTCTGTGTGTATTTCTTTATGTAAATTGACTCCGTTTCTCATCTATCCAATATCCCCCTACAGTACTTTCAGTCAGTATAGTTTTGAACTGCTCTGAATATTTCTGTATCATCAGAAAGCTTCATTACAGAGTGAAAAATAAAAGAAATTACGTACTTAAGTTACATGTTATACTGTTATCTGTTTGTAAGGCACCTTAAAATTTGCTAGAAAGTAAAAACTTGCTGCAAAGGATGTAGATCAAACAAGAACAAAGACAGATTTTTTTTTTTTAACCAATGTCCATGCTTTTTGCCTTTTAAATACTTCATTGTTAAGGTTTTAGACCTAACTTGCCACCTCTTAGGCCAATTTTTTTTATTTTAATTGGACATGGGTTCCATTTCTACAGGATGGCTCTTGTGATAGCCTTTTTCATCCTGATTTTTAACCATGATGTTGCTATATTGTTTCTTCCAAGGTAATTTGAATTGATAGAATATGTCTATTTAAAGCATCTACTGTAATATGTCTCCATACTTTTTGGTTGCTCCTAATCATTTTCCATTAATAAAGTTTCCAGAGTATTTTAGTAATTACATATATCTCAGGATGAACTCAAGAATTTCTTCTCCTTTTATATATTCATTGATTTGAAATCATCTATGGCATCCAAACTCATGACATCTCCCCAACTCATCACACAGACTGAATTCTTTCGGTTTTCACAGTCTCTCCAGTGCAGTGGCTATATGGCTAGTTGCATAGACTCCGTATTGACACTGTGATGGCTACTAAAGAGAAAAGCTGAAAGATTTAAGCTCCTGGGAAAATCTGGTTGCTTTTCAAAAGGAGGATTCAACCATGTTAAGACTATGTGCATCATTTTGATCCCTCAGTGGTTCCTGACGCCCCATTAAACTGACATTTCTCATTAAAGGCTTATGTTTAAGACTAGTGACATAATGCAGCAAACAAAGTGTAAACACTATATTGCTTGGGATTTCTTTTGTTTTTGTTTTTGTTTTCTCTAACTGAAGCTCTGAAACTATTCAATTGTTTTTGGAGCCCAAAAGGTTGACACAGGAATATAAGACCGAAAGATACAAGGTGTCTAGAGAAAAACAACAGGGAAAAGGATAATTACTTTTGAAATTTCACATACAGAAATTATAGCTTTCCCCTGAAGGTAATTTTCTGATGTTTTCAGCTACACTTTTGAGAATGTGTTTGTATTCTGACTGTGGAAACACAGTGTTATTACTGAGTATGCAGGTAAATGTATGCTAGTGGAAGAGTTGCAAGAGCAAGAACTTCAGGTGCTTGTGCATTGTATTGCTAAAGTGTAAGAAGTAACTACCACATTGTCCTGGGCTGTAAAAAATATCCTGATGAGAAGGTTTAAAAAACATCCATAGCAAAGTGGAGCTGAACATGTTTCCTTCCAAACCACAAGAATAAAAATCCGCCTACCAGGGAAAGTTTATTCAAGATGAGTAAGTCTTGCAAAATGATGCAAATTTTGCCAGATGAGAGCCTGCAAAGCCACCCAGTTCTGCAGTAGCCTGCATCTATGGACTACACATTACATATTTATATAGGTTTTATGGAGACCATACTGAAAAAGAGTAAGCCAATAAGAGAACAGTGAAAGGGGAAAGTCATCTGGTTCCTATTAATGACTGAGGTTGCTTTTGCGTTGAACTCTATAGCAGTTAAGCCAAGTAAAGAAACCCAAGACTTTCAGGTTTTGATACACTGTTACCAAAACCTGACTAGAGCAGTAAGTGAAATTTGTACTTAGATTCAGGTCTGTCAAATTGTTGGATGAACTGAAAGCTAAGCCAGAACCTGAGAGACATTTTCTTACTGCTCGAAGAGATGTATGATAAAAGTCAATTTGCCTAAGAATTACTTTTAATCCTCCTGAGCTGGAATGGAAGCGGTCAGGGTATTGATTGAAGGGGTCAGAGGGGCAAGAATACCACTGTAGATGCCAGTAACAAAAAAAAATAATAGAAAATGGAAAAAAATTTCAAGACTAGAAATGGTGAAAATGTTCCCATGCTAGGAATGGATAAGACATATTACTGTGCAAGGAAGACAGATACACCTGTACAATGTTAGCTATTCCTGAAAGAGAAATCAGTCTGTTTCTTGTATCTCTTAAAAATTAACTTATCATTAATAAAAGAATTGAGAGGCAGAGATGCAAAGTTATCATGAGACAACCATTGCACATCTGGTTACCATAGTTCATTAGGGTATTCCACCCAGCCAAGTGTGTGGACACTGGTGATAGAAAGACTGACAATTATACTCTGTACCTTTATATCCATGATCTTGTGCTCGGATCAATCTTTCACAAACTGTACACTTCTGAACTATTCATTTACTGCCTGTGTTGTGTAAGGACAATATGTGTGTCAGCAATCTAAAATATCATTTGTTCTAATTACTATAAACCACCGTGGAAGCACGCATTTGATGTATATTATTTCACTTGGCTAATGTGTACAACTGAACTGCCAGTTAGACTTCTTTAGTGTTGGGTTTTTTTTTAGCTTTGACACTTTTTATTTATCTAAAATGATAATCATAGCAGGGTAAGCTTTGCTGTTATTTTAATTTTCATGTTTTCAGCTTTTCTGAATTTAGTGAGGTTGAACAGGTGATTTTGTGGGCAGACTTTGGCCCTATCAGTGTGAACGTTTTGATTAAGACTAGTCTTTTTTGACTAAGTATGTCTGACAAAACTCTTGTCCTCTGTGATCTTTACGGAAGCCAGACAACTGATTCAGTTGCTACACTAAACATCCAAGCCTGGATCTCCTCACTTGGAAGTCAATGGCATAACTCCTTTTTTTTGGTTTCTTTTTTGCTTTTTTTGTGAGAACAGACACAAGAAAGCTTACTTTATATAGAAGAACACAGACAGTTCAGACTAGAAGTCTTGGTTGCTTATGTTCCCACATTCTTCATACCAGATAATGTTCTAATTACAGGACAGCTAAGAAGAATCTGGGTGAATTTCAGTAATGTTGTAATATGAAGGACAGTAGGTTAGACAGCTAATTCATTATCTGCAATGTATTCAGCATTTTATAATAGGCCTGCTTATGGGTACTTGACCTTATGAACACAGTAAACAACAGAGCAGATTTAATGTAGGAGGTAAGTATGGCAGAAAGGAGAGGAATCCTGCAAGTTATTATTGCATAAAGTAATTGTGTAATGCTAGACATATTTCATAGAATCATAGAATTGTTTGAGTCGAAAGGGACTTAAGGATCGTCTATTCCAACTTACCTGCAATGAACAGGGACACCTACAGCTTGATCATGTTGCTCAGAACCCCGCCCAGCCTGACCTTAATTGCCTCCAGGGATGGGACATCCACCACCTCTCTGGACAACGCGTTCCAGCCTCACCACCCTTATTGTAAAAATTTTTTTCTAATATCCAATCTAAATCTCCCCCCTTTTAGTTTGAAACCCTTCCCTCTTGTCCTATTACCACAGACCCTGCAAAAGAGTCTTTCTTATAGACCCCTTTGGATACTGAAAGGCCACTCTCAGGTCTTCCTGGATTCTTCTCTTCTCCAGCTTGAACAGCCCCAGCTCTCTCAGCCTGCCCTCATAGGAGAGGTGTTCCACACCTTTCCCTTTTCTGTGCCTCCATGCTGTAAATCAGTACTTGTAGGCACTCAACATCTGTCACTGAACCCTTGTCCTAAATGTATTTATAAACACTTCCTGAAAAGATCAAGCAGAGCTCTTCTATAGTACATATGGACTATCTGTCTCTTTTATGTCATGTAAAACTCTAACCTGGCTCTAGACTGGTGTTCGCAGTTCTCTCCATAAGGCATGACATGAGGGCTGCCCCCAGGTATGCACCTAAGCCAACAGCAGCTGCTGTTGAACACAGGCACCGAGCTCTGCTGCCTGCCACCCTTCCTCTTCAGCATGATGAATGCAGAACTGATGTCTGAACAGTGGCTTATTTTCAAAGTGGGGACAGTTGCCTTCCCATACCATACCCTGCATTGTTTATAGCTGATTGTTTATAGCCCTGTGGTTTAAGGCATTTCCTGGGAGATGTGGTTTTGCCTGCAATACAGGAGCATATTGCACTTCAGCTTCCTAATTGCCATTTGTCTATTGTGTGAAAAAGGGAGGAGGAGAATAAATCCCCATGGACTCTTACAGAAAGGCATCCATGTCTACAGAGGCCCTGAAAGTGTCTCCTGAGCAGCTTTCAGGAGACTGAGGTACTGCCGAGAAGTTGTTCCTGACACTGAGAGCTCTCGGGATGCTGTAGTGGTGCCTCACTCTGGGCTGCTCAGGCACTTAAGGTCACAGTACTACACCCATGGAGTTAAGGCAGATGAGGTAACAGTAGATTAGATAAATTCAAGACACAGTTTTGACCCTTGGTACTCAGTTCCTGGTATTTCAGCTGTTTGCGATTTTTTTTCGTCTAGACCTCAGTACTAATTGCCATCTGAAGCAGGGAAGTATTAGAAAGGGAAATGTTGGAAAATGTTGGAAATGTTGGAAAATGTTGGAAAGGGAAGTGGATGCACATTAACACCTGGAGGTGTGTGGGTCAGTCTTCTGCTGAATTTAGGACTCTTTTCAATGTCTCAGCTTCTTTGCATTTTTCTTGTGTACTCCTCAGATTCTACTAGTGTGACTACACAAGAGGTTTAGCTGTACAAATGGGGAAAGGTTTGGGGCATCTTGCTGCCTTCGTGTTGCAACAAGCCATTTTTACCCCTCCTGATAACGAATGTGTAAGCTCAGGTCAAGGAGCCTGCCAGCTTTACGTTCCACCCCTTTGGTGAAGTTGGGAACTGTTGGTCTAAAGCTTTGCGCATCACCTAATTTGCAAAACTGCAAAAAGGCAAACTTCTCACAGATGCAGGCTTTCCAGACTTCCCTTATTATAATATGGGATTTCCTGCACTGTCCATTCAAACACTATGTCCTTTATGAAAAGCACACAGGAGATAATTTTTTCCATATTTTTCTTGTTTGGATTCTATCTGTTCTTCCCAGGCTACTGCTTTGAGAACATAAGTGTTTAGAGTGCAGGAGAGAGGGCTCCAGCATTCCTCTTTTAGTATTTAATATTTAAAATGTTGCATCACTATTCATCCACCTTAAAAGATTTTACCCCAATAAGTTCCAGCTGAACTTCAGTAACAGGCAAAAAAAAAAAAAAAAAAAAAAAAAAAGGCTTCTGTAATCAGTGAAACTTTCCATGGACATTACATCAGTGAATATTTTCTTACTTCTGATTCACTGTTGTTTTCATTCTTCTTTTTAATTCCCCTGTAATATAAAAGCTTTTCTGAGGGATAGAAAGTCTCAGGTTCATTCCTGCTCTGTGATGTTGCATTGAAGTAGGACCTGAGTGGCTCTTTTGCTCTCCTGGCATATATATTCTTTGGTCCGAAGAAGTAAATGCCATGAACCCGAGGTGCATGACATTTTAGTGCCTATTATCATTTCTTGCTTCCTTAAGAAGCTAAGAAAATTCAGTATATTAAGTAAGCTGGGACTGGATGGAGCAATCAGGAACATCTGAACATCTTATGTTGTGACTCCCCTAGCAGTTATCGACTGTGCTATATAGCTTCGAAAATTCTCCCAAGCGTATAGATGGTGGCGTTCCAACAAGCTGGAACTGCTGGCTACAGCTGAAGTTTCAACAACTCATTCTATCTACAGCTGCCTTCATCTGTTGCTGGCTTTAGGGAAGAATACCGAGTGTCTTTAGATTTCACATGCTGAAGGAGGGACAGAATTCCAAAGGAGATGAAACCAAAAGTGACTGAAAAAAAAATGCAGAAATAAATTATTAAATAAAAAAAAGAAGAATTAAAAAAAAAAAGAATTAAAAAAAAAGAGGAAATATAAATTCTATGAGAAGACTGCAGATACAAAGTTTTAGAACAGAAGAGGAAAAGTCAGTGATCCCTTTTAAGTCTGTGGTGGGATTCATTGCATGGAATTGTATCTGTTTTAGCAGACTGGTCTTGAATTCAGCCACTATGGTACAATCCACCACTGTTAGAGATGGATTTAAATGCTTATGCTATTTGAGAGCACACTCTAAATTTGTACAGATAAAACTGTAGTGATAACAGTGATTAACAGATCACAAACACATATTTAAAACCAAATTGTGCTCTCATCTTTCCTCAGAACGCTAAATATTGGTTTTATTTTTTGTGTGTAATCTCACATTATGTACTGTGAAAATACCTTACCTCACAAAAGGAGATAACGCACAAGTTTCAGCAACCAGAATGACAGCTGTCAATTTGCTTAGTTTGGTGTCACTTTGTCAATAGATATATTAGATCAGATAGGGAGTCCCTACCTGTGCAATCCTGTTTTATTTGTAAAACAAAGCACAGTATTGAAGGGTGTTAGAGAGAGGATTTTCAGGTTAAATTGTACATCAGTATCATTTAGCTGTCACTTCAGCTACTGCGCTTCTCATCCTACTCCTTTCACCACAGAGGATCACTCCAGGGAATGGTAACCATTTTCCCTCTGTTTCTTCATTCGCCTCTGATATACTTCAGGTGAATAATATTAAATTAGCTTTAACTAAGTAATAAATGAAGGCTGAATTAGTTGGCTTTAAGTAAAGACCTTTGAGGTTTCATCAGTCAGAAAAATACATGTCTTACATTGATTTGTAGGACAAGGTGATGTGTATATTCCACTACGTCTTTCCTGACAATAAGTTCTACTGCTCCATTCAGGACTCATATATCTGTGTATGTTGGAGACAGGGATGGCCATGGGGTAAATCTTCCCTTTTTTTCTCCATTCCCAGTTGTATCTCTAAACATACCAAGTCCAGGGGACTGAAGTTTCTTCTCTCTAATAAAAGCACCATCAAAATTAGAAACTATTAGTAATCTTACTACAGCCATGAAGATCTGATGAAATAAAATATCTATTCATGCAAATCCTGTTTCATGATTAACCACATTTTCTGCAAGTGGATTTTCATTGCTAGAGAAAGTGAGAGTTGACAGCTCGCTAGAGAAAATGGAATTTATAATGACCAGGATTTATTCAAGGGGTTGTGTTATTGTTTGTGATAAATATATCTGCATTCAGAGCATGAATTTATAGTTCAGGTTTCATAAGCAAATAACATTTATACATAGCACAGATCTCTCCTGGCTCATCCCTTATGTATTAGGATTTGGCACGTATGTTTCTTCTTGATTTTAACAATATTATAGTGCATATCTGAATATCAGATCCAGAAGCACTTCTCACTTCATGGTTATGTTACTGTCCAGTAAAACATATTTGGTAATAAGATGTTTGAATTGTTCTAAAAATCCAAACCCAAAGTAAACGCAACAGCCACAACCTTCCTGCTAAACTCAGAGAATCATTTCATCTCAAAGGGTGACATCTGTATGCATTATCTTTATGAAAGTTTTCCTAGAGACAACATGAAGCTACAGCATAAGTCACACATTTGCTCTGTAATGCTCTGGTTCAAATTGCAAGGAAGTAATTTGGAGTGTGATATTCTTGCTGTTCATAGCAACCTTCTTAATCTCTGCCTCTTGATTGGGACTAAGCAAGCTGCCTGTTAAGGCCCATTTATTGGTCTTTTTTGTTTCACAGCTGATTTCACACCAAGATCATCCCACAGCCACAAAGAGCCCTTCTCACAGCTAGATAGAGCTGGAGTACAAGGGTAGTGAAGCCACACTTTAGAGAGGGTGAATTTCCAGCAAGACAGTTAAGCTAAATCTGCCCCGTGAATTTACCTACAACATCTCCCAGTTTTTACAGGTCCAAGTGAGCATGCATTGCTTTCCCAAAACTATACAATTCTTACCAGTAACTGGAAAAGTCCTTGAATGGCCATTCTGGTAGTGATAGATTTTATTCTTAACCAAACTAACTTCATTCCCTTAAATTTAGTTTTCAATGTATCCATGATACTCTCTTCCAAACGAAGCAGTGCTCTTATACAGTATTGTCTATTTACACTGGTTGATAGTGATAGGACAAGGGGGAATGGTTTTAAACTAAGGCAGGGGGGATTTAGGTTAGATGTTAGGAGGAAGTTTTTCACTCAGAGGGTGGTGATGCACTGGAACAGGTTGCCCAGAGA
>JANHGO010007361.1:0-20102 GCA_024606505.1 Aquila spilogaster | reverse complement strand
AAGACTCAATTTTGATAAACTGTACCTGGTCATACAAAAATTACCCAAAATTCAAACTTTTACCATATAAAAAAAGGGAGAGATGAATTGGATTCAGCTGGATGACAGGTCTGGCAAAATATAAGGATGGACAAATTCTATGTAGGGCACTTATTTATGTCCAGATGCATATGCTGTTTCTTACTGATTGCTTATCTTCTTCACATAAGCAGTCACAGGCCTGGAGTCACAATCACATAGTACAATGCTTCAGCAGTCAAAGAACCTTCTATTTGATGCAACATTGAAACACTGTTTGCTTCTTTATTAAAATGTTGGTTTGTTGTTGATTTTCCTTTATCTTGTTATTCACATTCAAAAGTTAATAGATAGCATCAAGATTTATCAGGGAGAATAGCAAGGGGAGTTGCTAAATCAAAGGCTTATAAAACGTCTTTCCCAACTGAGTCTGAAGGTTTATTAAGTTCAACCCTCACACCTTTTTCACCTGCAGAAATATGAAAAGGAAATTGGTATTATTTTCAACATTTATCAAAGTACAGTCTACAGAATTGCTACATCAATTTCCAGATTAGTTTTAAGAGAGTACTTCAAAGACTGTCTAGTACATCAGAATATCCAGAGTTTCTGGGTATTCACCTTTGTAAAGAAACTCTGAGGGATTTTTAAAATGCAGCATTCCATTTGACTTGCTGCTAAAAAATAAACAAAACCAATCACCAACCAACCCACACCTCTTCTGTCCTTTTTTCTAAAAAATGACCTAGATAACTTCAGATACCCCCAAATAAAAGTTTGACTGTCAAAACATTAACAGACACAGTATCCCATATTCAAGAAAAAATCACACATATTCTGCATGGCTTTAGTTTGATGCTAAGCCAAAAATGAATAGTTGTATATCTATAACTTATATAGTATATTATATTTATATAAAAATATAATATAAATTATACATATACAATTTATATTATATCTACTTTTTTATTTTATTGTCAGTAGAAAATAAAAAGCATCTTGCACAATTCTTGCTGCAGATACAGAGCAAAGAATGCCATTTTAATTGCAAACGAAAATGGAAATCACAACAATATGATCATATAAATCAATTACAGGGCAAACCAATACCGAGATTTAAATACGCCCTCCAACTCAGCCTTCCCTCCTTAAGCGCCTGCAGTTTAGGGGGATCCTGGAAAGGCGGGGGGAGGGACGGGGGACATGGACGGACACCTCCCCTGCAGACACAAGCCCACCCAAACCGCTTCCCTGCACTCTCTCTGAAACAGCATCAGCTGAAGCTGCGTGGAAATAACCCCAACAGCTCCGATCTGGACACGAAGCCCAGCTAATGGACAGACAGACAGGCTTCCTGCTCCAGTCGCCTAACAGCAAGGAATGGAAATCTCATTCGGAAACGACTGGCACATGTCTTCGACATCATTGGTTTCAGAGCTCTCAACAAAACCACGGAGAAACTGGCCGTGTGCATGCGTGCCCTTGCGGTACGCCTGATTTTGGTTTATTTTTCAAACTACTGTAACAAACACAAAATCGTGATGGCAATTACAAACATGACAGAAGTCCTAGGCCATTTCTCCTTATAATGCTAATTTGAACAGGAAAATTAGATCAACTTCCTCTTGAGGGAGAAGCCAGAAAAGGAAAACAGATGCTAGATATGTGGAATTGGAAATAGAGGAAGTAACTCCATTCTTTGATTCCAGATTTTAATTTTAGGCTTTTGTTTTTCCAATACAGATTCTAGTCAAGTTAAGTTGCATTCACTTGCTGAATCGCTATATTCGATCAAAACTGTTTCCAGGGCTCTCAGTTCTGCAGTGCCTCGCAGTCTCTGGTGTATTTATCCTCCACAGCTATTAGGGAGGCAAGACGAGGGAGAAGCTGTATCCCCCATATAAAAATACTGCGCAGCCTCAGGTCTCAGAGGAAGCATGAGCAGGACAAGGCACTGACCTGGAGTTCCCAAGTCACTGTCTAGCAGCTCAACCACTGGGTCACCTTTCCCTGTAAAACCCGACTCCGAGTTACGCTGTTTTTCTCCCCCTTTTTGTGCACAGGGTGGGCCAAGGAGATGAGGCTGCACTACCTAGCTATTCTTCCAGCAAAAAAGAACACAGAAGATATTAACAAGATTACCTGTTAGATATTTTACTTTAGCTCGTGCTCTTTCATCTGCATCAAAATACCACACTGTTATTGCGTACCTAGGGAAACGGATAGAAAAAGAACTCCTGAACTATGAAGAAAAAAACAAACAGTGAAGCACTTGAGATAAAACACAGCCTAAATGAGATGATACCTCTGCAGTCTGACAGAAGAAAGATTTCATAAAACACAAAGCAAGCAGGTGTTTTTTTTTTTTTCTATCAGTAGGTATCGTTTGAACAGTCATTGAAAGGGTGACACTGATGCTGTAAGTTTACACTTCTTTTTCCTGATGAGTTGCTATTACGGGTCTCACCCAGAACCTGTAATATAGTCTCCGTCCGTATCACCTTGCCCTGTGACCTCATCTTTTACTTTACTCGGTCAAGTCCAGCACTGAGTCACACTGCAAGAATCTCTTTTTTCGGACATTCGCCGTAAGGGATAATTAACTACCCCTTCTTACACAGCTCCTCTGCTTTTCCACTGCCCACAGAGGATTTAAATATGAAATGCCAGCTATTGAGAAAAGACTTTAAGGAGCTTTAGTAAATGGCATTTCACCCTCTGACTCTGCTCGGAGCACAAAAGGGGAGGGCAGAGCAGTACAGCCTCCTGAAAGGCTGCAAGAGGACACGCCGATGGCAATTCAAGTTACTTCTTGCAAAGTGACTGGAGCTGCGAGATAACACCAGTACACGTTCAGCGCTCTGGCCATCCAAACGTGTTGCGACATGGGCAACAGGAAGCCTGGATCAACAACTCCAATGATTCACCTATTAACATTATCTGGAAACGCCACTCAAGATGTGGGGGCATTGAATGCAGGTACCTTTAGCATCATCCACTGTCCTACACTGAGGGACAAAGGAGATATCAAGTTCCCCCTGTGACTCAGACTGGGAGCAGCAACTCTAATACTCCAAAGAAAGAAAAGATTTGTGTATCAATGGTCGTTTCTGCCCCACAGCCCTCTCCCAATTCCCAAAACTAGAATGTTGTGGCTTAGTTTGAAAATTACGATTTTCTAATGACTCCCTCGCAACAAGATGGGACATAAAACTGAGTACTTAATCTTCCAGTAACACAGTAAGGTGCTAAGGACAAAGGGAAGGGAGAAGCCATAAAGCCATTATGGAGAAATAATAAAGACAACACCCCTTGGCCAAGGTGGGGTCTGCTTATGGCTCTGCATGCTCCTACCCAGTTCTGCCAAGTACATGCTCAGAAACTTCTGGTGTTTCCAGTCCTCCCTCCTACCCACCCAAGAGGATGTTTTCTCCAAAATAAGAGATCAGACATCGATACAAACTCAGCAGCACAGCAGAAGACTGATCAATCAGTAGGAAAAAACCCCTTCTCATCACAGTGCAACTGGAACTGTACATGAAAAGACCTGGGATCAGGTCATAATTCATAGTGTCACTCATTTCTCATTAGGATTTGCTCATTTCTTGATAAGAGAGAGGTATCATGCAATACACAGAGTCCATTAGTCCTACCTTGTAGCAAATGCTGGCTGTACTTCATGAGGGTTGCGGCGATCAGACCAGAAGAATAGCAGTCTATCGAATTTGGGTTCAATATCAGCGAATTGGGCTTTACCTTCTGGAAATATCCGAAGGATGCCTCCACTTACCTGCAAATTCAATATTTAAAACCAGTGCTTGAAAACAATGCCTCATTGTATTTAGAAGTACCAAATATCACATTTGAAAATATTTCAGACACTTGGAACTGAAATAAAAGCTTTTATCAGATGCTACAGAAATTATGAATCTCTGGCTTTTCTGTTGATACCTTTCATTTAACAAAACGTTTTGCACATTTTTCACTGAGTAATTTCAGAATGCTTGCAAATATTAAACCTCTATTCATGTTTAAGTAAAAAGCTGTGGGTTTAGACTGGTTGTTTATTAGCTGCATTACCTACTCGCAAAAAATGGACAAGACTGACTGATATTACACAGGTGGCTAAAAATATGCCAATACAGATGAGAGAAACACCGTATTTCACATGCAAGTTTCACCCTTTCCCATTAAAGAGACTGTTTCATTTAACAGCAGCACAAGTTTATGTTACATTTCTGTAATTAAGATGGGGAAAGACTAGGAAACTTCAAACTAAAGCTTGAATCTCTATTACCCCTGGTGAATTTAGAACTCTTCCAGGCTTCAAAAAACAGTTGGACCTACCTATGCATGCCTAGAAAACAGCACAAGTAGGTGGGGTTAATTATTTTTAAGTCACTAGGTGGGGTTAATTATTTTTAAGTCACATTAACTTTTCCTACTGATGTTATGGATGAAATCTAACTACAGATAGCCACTATAGGCCTTCATGGTTAAGTCATAACAGTGCAAGTACTAACAAGGTAAATTGATATAAATGACTGTTTTATAATTGTGATCTAAATCAGTGAACAAGAAGTGACAATTTAGAAGAATTTGTTCTCCTAAAGAAAGTTTGAGCTTCTTTCTTTGCTAATGAATGTTCTTGATAATATATTAATTTGTAATTTAAAATAGCTTCTGCAGGAAATGAAATACCTTTGTTCATAAATTAAATATCCAGCTAGTAAATTTTTCACAGTTATTGTGAAAATGCAATTTGCTTGACTTCTACACTCTGGTATGTATTCATTTTCTTCCAGGAGAGAAACCGTAAATCAACTAAAAATGCCCCAAAGCTGCATTTTAAGATGTTCAGTCCAACCAGTGCACTTATATGCAAAGATGCTATCATGGCAAAAAAAGGCTAGTAATTTATTTTCTAATTGAAGGATTAAATTTGACATTTCAAAGAGCAAGTCAGAAAGAGAAAGTTTGAAGCGCATCCATTTCTGACTCAGCTTTCCGATCTACCAGTTTTATGCAAGTATGTTATCAGTCTCATTGTATGTTCTTATAAGAAAAGTACAGCACTCAGGAGAAGAAAGGAGAAGAAAGGAAAAAAACCCCTCTCAGCTGCAACCTGTGTTATCCGTATCTGGTGCACCCAATTCACAGAAACTTACTGCTTACGTGCTCTTCCACATGCTACTTCCTAAGTACGACAGAAGTATCAGTAGTTTTATCTTTTTTTTTCCATATACAATGAGAATAAAATTCTCCATAGTTAACTGCATAGCCATCAAGGAATAAACAAAGCTATCTCTGCATTACTCTCTCATGCTTTCAATACAGCCAGTTAGATACATCCTTTCTTCAAATCTACCTAATTCCACTGAATTGCTAGGAAAATCTGTATTAAAAAGTTATTTTATCATAGTCACTACATCTATGGAGAGTTTCAAGTCACTCGTAGTAAATTCTTAGACCACTTGAACTGTGTTCTAAACCCTTATCTATTCTACACTCTGTATCTACAATGGTACAAAGACTTGTGCTGCTTTGAACTATACTGATGTAGCAATAACCATCACACTTGGCTTATTTGAAACTGCTCCCAAGCTACAGCATCTTTCTTTTTATAAGCATACTCAATTAAGTAATCTAGTTGCACAAACAGTAAACTCAAGTCTCAACAGGAATATAAGGAGAAATAAACTAAAAGCCATTATCTTTCAAATGTTCTTTATTTACTCTTTGTGCATTGGGGGGGGGGTGGGGGGTGTACCATACAAGTAATGTACAGTAAGTTGCATAATTAGATATTTATGAAACTTGGATACTAGCAGATACTTATATGTATAATTAAGAAACATTCATGAAAAACCTGCAACATCCCTTCAGTCTCACTGTCAAGGAGATCCTGCTGGCATCATTCAAAACCTTGAAAATAAACACCTCATCTCTACCTGCTCTCACTAACAGCAGAATCAGGGGGACAAAGGATACCTACAGTTAACATAATGTAAGAACACAAGTAAGGCACAGAAATAAAGGACATGAACAAAGACCTGTAACAAAGGTGCATTAGCAGACGTATGTAAAAAAAAAGTTATAAGAAAGAAATTATTACATACCTTAGCATCCCAGTCTTTATTAAGATAATATATACATGTAACGCATCTTCCGTCTCCATTTGGATTATCAACATGGCGCACGTATCCCGTTCCATTGCCTGGATAACAAGCCACCATAGCCTAGAGTCAAAGAATCAAACACAATAATTAATTTTATCTGTGTATGTGGGAAAAAGTCTACATTTTATCTGTATTAATTCCTAAGTAATTCATACATAAGCAACAGAAAAATTAAGTTAGAAATAATGGGAAAAGAATTTGTTTATCTGTGTTTTCTTTCTAGTTAAAAACTGGTTTTGAACAGAGATGTCTACAACAAAGGCATGAAACACATTAAGAGGAACACTGTTAATTAAGGTATAGAAGGTGGGGCTGCTCCCAAGTTGTGACTAATCCTTCAGACCTTCCTCCCTTGAATGAACTACAAGAGAGGAAAAATGTCATATGTATAATTAAGTAGCATGTGCTTCTCCTTGTGATAAGAATACTCATTTTCCAGACTCAAGTTCACAGACAGCTATCTTTTTGTCTTTTTTTTTTTCTTCTGTGTTTCCAATGCAAAGAATTCCTCCTCAAAAAGTAGTGTCAAACTTTATTTTTAGGAGACTTTTTAGACAAGACCTTTAGCCCATCTTACTCAATCACTCCAAGTGCATTCTTGGGCTTGTATTCTGTCTTGTACATAGGAGGTCTTTGAACCTTTGTCGAAAGAAGACTACATGTACAACAAAAACATCCTCTTTACTCAAGAAGTGAGAAACTGAAAACAGACACCGAACGGTTATCTGCAATAACCTTCTGACATCAAACGATTCCCAGTACAGTCACATATTTAACTTCCCATGCTGCACTTAGCGCAGCTGACTTGAAAGACCCCTCGAAGGTGGTTTGGTTTCTGAGTCTTCAGACACGCAGATGTGCGCATGAAACAAACTGGCCATCTTGCTAACGGACGGCCCGATTAGCTATCGGTTCACATGGCCGGTTTGTTGCGCGGCACATCCCTGTATCTTCATGCATTTGCGGAAGTAGTAATCATTTCAGGTTTTTGAAAGAGATCAGAAGAAAGTTCTCCAGGCCGAGTCATCCACTGCCACCACAGTACTCAGGTGTCTGCAGTGACAATATCCTATCTGCAAAAGTTTGTACCATGAATTTAAAAGAAAAGCAAAAAAGTAAGTTTCTACCAACAGTCCAATACACTACTAACCTCAATGAATGTCTGCTGTCTAAAAAAAAAAAAAAACAAAAAACAAAAAACCTAAAAACTTTTAAATGCAACCACTCCTGTCTAGATTTAGCCTGGTTAAGTTAGAATTTAAAGTCAGACCTCTGGACTGCAAACTCTTTCACCTCTCTTACATAAAATATCAAAAACAGTTTTCCCAATAAAGTGTTAACTGTGAAAATGTAACCCATCAGATTAAAAGTGTTTCAAATCAACTGTTTGAGTGCATTTTTTGCTTTTTGCTGATAATTTTAATTCCTCTCCCCCCTTAAATGTTAACAAATAAAGCTTTCCACAGTTTGCATTAATTGCAAAAAACTGTGCTTCGAGCCAGCTGAGAAATAGTTTAAAGTACCTGCGGTTCAATCAGTTAAATATTTGTATATCACATGTAAGCAGAATGGATTTCACCATAGCAGCAAACATTTTAAACTCTTTATTTCCACATATACCCCTACTTAGGGAAGAAGCAATTTTTTGGTAGCTCCTTCTAAGCAGAAATCAGAACATAGTATCTGCCAAGCAGTAGCACCGTGGTTATAACACACCTAAAAATTAAGCCAAACTTCATTCACATGAGATGGAAGTGACTACACTGCATGAAAGTACTCAAAACTACAGAATTCAAATATACTTGTAACTCTGAGATTAGGCACTTCAGCTCCTCAATCCCTTTACTGTAACCATAGTGTAGTCATCATTACGGGTCTCACGTTATATGACCATACTGCATGTATCAAGTAATGTGACCTAATATTTGGCAAAGTCTTTATTTAACAGTTTTGCTGCAGGAAGATAAACCCACAAAAATCAAAACAGTGAGTTAAAGATACCAAATAATGTAATAAGGGTTCTGTAATTTCCTTTCTTATGGAGAAAAAAGGAACAAAACAAAAGCAAAGCCAGGCTGGCAGAGGAAGATATTTGGTTTCCACTGAAAGCCAACCCTCTTGAAAAAAGTCCCACGTACCACATAAACCCTACCAAGCTCTCATGGAGCATGAGCAGCAGTGAAAGCAGATCCAGGTCCAATCCTGTAACAGCATTCCTAATGACAGGAAAGTTTTAATTTAAGGGGTTTTGCTGAGAAGCATCATGTAAATTAAATCCCGACATTAGTTGTTGTTCAACATCTGTGTGAAACAGCTACTGAAACTCATTCAGAATGAAGAGAACATTGAGACCGAGTAGCTAGAGCAATGTCGATTATCACTGAAATCACAAGGACTTAGACTCAGATATGAAAAGGTCTTCAGGCACATAAATAACCTAAGTATCTGACAGTGAGCTAAAAAACCTAGTGTTAAAAGTTTAGGACAGTTCCCAGGTCTCTCTGGCCAATACAGGTTTGTTTTCAAGGGCATACTTGGTTGCCATCTGTTCCTGGAAAAGATAACTTTGCAGTTAGAGAAGCATAAATTCGCACCCTATAGTTTCTTTCATAAGGTACTGAAATGGGTACTTGTTCTCTTTGCTGAAGGTAAATCAAGAAAGGAATCTTTTAACATCAGTGTTCCTGAAGAAAAAGAGAACCAGCAGCACTTTCTGGAAAGTTTGGGGAGACACCAATTTTCATCTACTTCACACACCGAGCAGCCATATTCAATGTCAGAAGTGTTTCATACAATCACTTGAGTCTAAAATACTGTCAATGTTTAAAAAAAGCCCTTGTTTTTCACTTTAGAGTCTGAAACTTCTGCTATCACTAACTGCAAGAGACGAGAAACAGTTTTGCTGTGATAACTTATCTAATATGTATTTGTTATAACAGTAAGAATGACTCAGCCTTTAGCGGCAAATTGGAAAGCAAACAAATTCGTGAATCGACCGGTGTGGCATAATATACATTGCTTTTGCCAGTTAGTGTGACAATTCCCTCTCCCCAATTGAACTACGATAAGGAAAGTCATAAAACTTCACAATTTACGGGACATGGGAAATATATTGCTTTGTGAAACAATATGAAGTGAGTTCGTGTCAAACTGTCATGTACTGCAAGATTACCCATATGGAAAGGACAAAAAAGTGACCCAGGTAAATAATGAAGTCACACACTTTTGTTGTTGTTGTTTTAATATTTTACTGTAAAAAATAAGCAAGCAAATACATGTATGCTAAGCAGAGAGAAAATTTGGGGTTTGTGACTTTTCTTTTTTTAAACACTGTTAATGGCAGTCAGGAGAGCCTGGCATTTGAGACCAGAATGTCCAAGATTCCTTAACATTTTAGACTATGAACAATAAAATTGTTAGCTCTTCAAAACAAAAAGCTACCTGTCTGATTAGTTCTCCCATAAAAGTAATCTATGAATTCAATTCAAGGCATTACTTGCATCTCAAGGTCTCCCCTTTCATGCTTCTTGGGCATTACAATTTTTAAGCATTCAGTAATCTTAATTTCTGCAAAGAATATATTTAAATTACACCCTGGATTTGTTCACCCACTGGATTCCTTTGCCAACACTTTTAATATTAACCTTCCTTAACCCAACAGCGTTCTCTTTTAGTCTGAGCTCTCATGCCTAGCACGAGTGCTGTCCTAAGATACCCTCTGGAATTCATGAGTAATGGAGAAAGCATGAAAGCACCCTCGCCACTCCTTAATCCGCCCCAACTTGTGTCTATCAAACCAAAGTACTCATGCACTTCAGAAGCTGCTGATCCCTCATTCGCATACAGATGTTCTACGTGCAAATGTTTAACTCTGGAAAATTAACTTTAGGCCATCAGCCCAAAGGAGCAACATTGAGTTGTTAACAGAAGAACTAATTGAAACCACAGATTTTCTGCTAAGCATTGGCATCCTTAGTGTGTCAGCCATTACTCCCATTAACAATTAAATGCACGAAGGTAACATCAGGGGGAATAATCCCTAGTGCATACGGGTTTGTTCACTATGTAAAGAGGCATCAGTGCAGCTGAAAACGTGATTTCATTTGGGAGTAGCCTCGACCTCCTTTCACAGGGAAGTATGACAGCCACACCCATATATAAAGAAGGAAGACTTGCAGGTAAACAGACTGAAGCTTTTTCCTCTATCCTCTCCATTCTTCTCAAAGCTACATACCTGCAAGTTTAGGTATTGTTCCTTAAAAAAAGGAAGCAATAAAAGCAAACTCTTAGGGAAGAGCGGAAAATACCAGTTACATGACAACGTAAAATTCCTTAAGGGGAAAAAAAACAAAACCCAAACCACAAACATAAAATGGAGAGAGGACATGTTCTGTCATACTAATCTATTAATGTAAAAGAACTTTATTGTTCAGCTCGGATTAAAGAAAGCTGCATCAGTCAAGGAGATGTCACTTTTGCTGTTTGCTGAAGGAACTGCAAATCCCAGTGAGCAAAACAAGATGTCTAAATGCAAGACCAATGACTTCCTACCAAAATTTATCAGATGCTCTCACAAAGACTTCACTGCAAATCCTTGGCATGGGTCATCTGACAGATTATTCAAAGAAAGAAGAAAAAAAAAAAAACCCACAAATGACACACCACTGCAATGGAGAACCAAATAAAATAATTAAAAAAAAAAAAATCTGATCTGTCCCTGTTTGGTCCATCTGAGATGTATTTCTAGTTCAAGAATTTGTTCATCCCTGACAAACAACAGTCCTGAGGGAATACATTTCAGCCGAAGTACATGTCATTTTAAGATTTTTCACAAGGTGTACAAAATAACAATCAAATTGAAGGGAAAAAAGACTGTATCGGTACTACCTTGTGTGAGCAGTGTCAAGGTTACTGACTTAAAACATACTAACATGGTACAACTTGGCTTGGATTTGTAACTCTTCTGCAAATTCTTCACAAGCGGAGACAGAAACTTGCAACAGAAAGAAAGTATAAACAGGGAGAAAACTGCTGTCAGCCTTTACCCAAAACAGAGGAAGCTGAAAGGGGTAAAATGAACTCTTTGAGACACAGCTAATCCAAGTATTTCCATACTAACTTTCATCTGAGTAAAACTTTATGCTGATATCCTCCATTATCCAGTAAGCAAGGCTAGAGAACCAAGTTGTCACATGAGTCAATACTGTGAAACTAGAAAAGCTGGAGAGAATTTTCAGCCCCTGCAAAGATTCCCTCATTAAAAATCCATGCCTTGCAATCATCATCAACTGGAGAACCTGCAGGAAGAAAGCAAACTACTACTTATGGGCTTAAAAATTAAACAATGCAGTAGTTCACACGTCCCCAGGAGAGAACGGGAATCTGGAAATTTGAGTTAGAAGCTAACATAAAGAAGACTGACACACTGCAGCACTTGGAATCATTTATCTTTAAGCCCTCTCTCCTAAGTTACCACTACAGACATTGAATTTGCCTATTAGCAAAGGAGTATGAGCTATTATTTTCTGTTGCATTTTTCTCTGCAGGTATGGTAAAACACCTAGCTGCAGATTAAGAAAAAACAAACAACCCAAAAAAACCCCAACTACTTCAAATACCCGCTATTTGGGTCATCTTCTGGCAAGCACAGAGTAAGCTGCTCCTCTAGGAAAAAACTGAAGGCAAGAACGACAAGCACAGGTCACCCCTCTCCTCTGGCTGCTGAAGGCAGCAGCAGAAGTTTTACCAGGACAGTAGGCTCGGCAAAGTTACCAGCTCTTGAGCTGGGAAAGGGGAGGCAAGCTGAACTGGGAACAGCGATGAAAAATTAACTCAGATAGGAAGGGAGAGAGGAAAAAATGAGAGTTGACATAGCTGCTTACACTATAAATAGAATCAGCACACGGCTATGTACATGGATTATATCTTCCATGAGCTTCTAGGGAGCTCAGAAACTAATGGTAACCTGACCTACCTCACTCCTTACCAGGCCTTTCAATGCAGTGGCGAATACAAGATTTCTACCTGCTTTGATAGAACCACATTTCGTAAGCATACAAAATCAAGCAACATACCATCAAAAGTTTGGCACAATAGCGTTGCTTATTTCTAACTTGCCAATCAGATGTTGATTTCTCAGACTGAAGTTCAGAGAAAGCTTTGCCAACCTAGCAGTTCAGTGGCAGGCTCTTCAACTTCTCTTCAAATTAAGTCACTGCTTTGCTCTTCAGTTTTATGTGACGTTGACCTGCTTACAACATTCACTGCACACATCCTAATAAACTGACGCAAATCAGAAGGCAGAAACTTTCATGCTGGTTCAGTGGCCGTGCTCAGCCCAGCACTCTAGGGCCAGAAGACCCACATGGAGTTTGGATCCAAACACCTTGAATGTAACCAGGGTGCTCCTCAGCAAACAAGCTTAGGTATTTTACGCTGTAGCTACATAAAGTTTGGTACTCCCCCTTTACTGTTCAATTCTAATTGCACTCAACAGCAAGATCACACAAAGTTGATTTCTAAATAGCATTCCTTTCATTCATGCATGCGCGTAGGCTCTAAGAAATGTTCACGAGCTCTTGAATCGCTGAAGAAATGTGCATACAAGTTCGAATAATACATCAGTTCTTCCAAATGGCACAGGAAAAAAACCCCAGAACTGCAGTTGCTTAAGTCTGATATTCAGGAAATAACTGTGAATGTGGGATGTGCTGACACTTTGATGAATACATCTAATAAATAAAAAACTTACATAGGATAGAGAAGCTCCCATGAAACTATCAAGAGCCACCACCCTGGGGGAGATGGTGGAGATTCTCGCGCGGGGACAGAAGGCACGTCCCCTGCACGGAGGCTTGGACTGAGCCCTGAGGAAAGCAGGGCAATCGGAGAAACGCATCTCAAAAAGTGAACCGATGAGCAACTGAAACCAGTGTTACAGACAGACATAACAGGAAGACCTAAAAAATACACTTCCTAACTCCCAGCTGAAGTCCTGCAGCCCCCACCGCTACTAAACTGAGATAACAACATTTAAACATTAACGAGGTTCTCTCTGCTCTCCTGTACCTGAGCTTGTAAAGTTGCAAGTCTCAAATCTCCAAAGGCAAAGACAAGAGATCGCTGAGTTAGCTTAAAAGCTTCAGGGGAAAAAATAAAGATTCTATCTTCCTTAATAGTTAACACATTGGCATTTTCCAGCCTGCTAGCCGAGTTAGGCAGGACATGCGTATTCTCAAAATTGTGCCATTTTAACCAAAAGGTGCCGGTTTAAAACTGAATCAGTGAAATGGACACAAATATCCTCGCAGCCACCCTTCAATCTTACGAAGGCCTAGCTCCCATTAACTTAATCTAACTGCTTATCAGGAAAATAAATTAGGAAAATAAAACTGGGTTCAAATACAAAAAAGTATACAGAGTTGTGCACTGGTTTAAACACAGTATTAAAAAAAAAAAAAGTGAAGTTTATCTAATGCATCTCTGAATATAAACAATGTCTTCAAGCCTAAAACACCTGCATTCCCTTAAAAAAACCCCTAACATTTAATATTAGCACATCCAAGCTATGTTAGTGCCTCAAAGCACTAATAGCTCCCCTAAGGTTCAACATGACACATTCTGATAGTTTTGATACCAAAGTCTACTACAAACTTAGAAAAAAAGTTAACAAACTAGAACAAATGGAAAAAAAACCCAACCCAAAACAGATATACCTAATCGAGGCTTCCCAAAGAAGGTAGATGAAAAGCACCGTCACCAGGGGCAGAAAGTTTTCTCTTAAAAGCCTACGAGCAAACACAACACTCGACTTTGCAGCTGAGAAGGGTTTAAAGCATACTTTGATTTGTGCCAGCCTAAATCCGTCTACATTATGATTAAATAAGTTGACCAATACACTTCAGGTTCAAACAACTGTTGTATAATGTAAGATGTGTTTGTAGAATTGGCTGGCCTCCATGGATAACTCCCCATTCCCTCCAAGAGAAGCAGACTGGTGACTCAGTGTTTTGGCACTGTACAAAAATTTGACAGAGAAGTAAGTCAATCAACACAAATTTTAAGAGTCTGTTTTTAATTTAACCTCATAAATGCTTTGAAATGAATGATACCATTTAGAAAATAAGTACTTTGAAAGTTTCTTCCCCCAAGATGGGGCACAATGTTCTGCTCTCACATGAGACTAGTCAACTTCTAGTTTCATCACTAACCATTCAGAAAGAGCACAGAGAAGCAACATCTTTAAGAACTAAAAATAACACAACACTAAACCAAATTACAGCAGTGCACTAAAATAGTAAGAAGTTAAGTCTCATTCAGCTACATCACTTAAAATATATTCTGACAGGAGTTTGCGCACACCAGATTTCCAGAGCCAACCACATGACATCAGCAGGCACACTGATGGATGACACGTGAAAAAGCGTGGTTACCTATTTTAAGATTATTACACACAATCAGTGAATTTGTTTAGTTGGGAGAGATCTACTGGATAAGCTGAACTTACATTAGCTTAAAAATAAAGCATGCACACTAGCCCAAACTTCAAAGCTGGAGACTTTTAATACTTCTTAATACCAGCAGAGGCTGGGGAGGAAGAAACCATAAGGATTAAGGGCAGGCAAGGGGTGGTTGGTTTTTGTTTTTAAACAAAACCTCACTGTAATATCTGTGAAAGTGAATGGCTGAGAGATTTGCCATTTAAAGAATATCACTCATCATCACTACCATTCTCCTCCCAAAACTATACATACTGAGAACTTCTTCCCTATAGAAGAAACGAAACTGTACATGATAATTTTGCTAAATACTAGGATATATATACACACACACACACACACATAAAGGACCAATTTTAGTTATTTCACTTCTTACTTAAAACTGTAATTTTGTTTCTGCTTTAAGGAGCAAAATAACCATATAACTGAAATCTAGCTTGCAGGAAAGATATCTTTATGTAAATCTGAATGTTGTGCAACTGCATGGTAATAGAATTGCATGTTTAATACCATGGTAAGCCAGATACTTGAAGGTACTCGTGTACTATAAGTATCTTAAGTTTACTGCATCTACATGAACATTTACTGAAGTGTCAAAGTCCAGGTCTCAGCCACCACCTCTAGATTTTAACCACAGAAAGATTTACTGCCATAAACGGTACATTGAAGAAAATTATTTTTAAAATCGTTTTTAATGATATTTGCAAGGGGACATACATGATTCAACATGCCTACAGCATTCCAAACTTGACACCATACACTATAGCATTCACTCCTACTATTAAGAGTCCAGACAATTCTTTGAAATTATCTATAAATTAAAAAACCAAATAACTCTGCACTGAAACACTAATAGACAAAGTGCTGCTTTAATTTATATTCATACTGCACAAAAGTCTGACTAAGGTTTAAAGCCAAATAGCAATGAACAGCCTGTAATACGCTTTCAAGTCACCTACAATTTAAATCCAAGAAATGCTGACTCTGCCCATACTGCTTTTTATGGGCTTTCACACATAAACTGTCTCCATCCAAGCCCTTCTTTACAATCCCACCATTGCACTGTAATAGGGCCTCTCTCCCAGCTGGTATAAACAACATTTGGGGTTTTTTTGGTTTTAACCAAATCACCCAGCGTATCCAGTTCAAATGTAAGCAGGCATTATACAAACCCACTGGTGTTCCAGCTGTGTCAGGCTCCCACCGGTGCTTGGGGAAAGCCTTGGGGAACAGCTGTGGCCAGGCAGAGCTAAAAGCTGACCATAAACGCCAGGAGCAGGACTGCTGACGTTGGCATGTGAGTCAGAAAAGCGATTCCAAAACCCACTGCTTCCACGTACGTCCCAGCAGAGCCAGCCACGTTATTTCACGTTAAGGAGGCATTCTGCTGCGACAGGGCGGCTCAGGAACGCGATGTATTTGCTCTAGGAGTACGTGGCCACAAGAGCACGAGAAAGAAACACCTGAGGAAACTGCCCGTTCTCACGTAGCTGACACAAAAGCCCCACCGTCGTCTTAAACACCAATTCAGCTGACTCTACAGCAAATTTATGCTCGTGGCAGAAACAAGATCATCTTTAGGTTAGGACCTCCTGCAGAGAGCAGAGCTCCCTGGTGCTGCTCCAACAGGCTTTCTCCCACTCTCCCCATCAATCACAACCACTTACGGCCCAAGAGACCAGCGTGATGGAAAAACTCAACACCCTCATACCTTCAGAAGAATAAAACATGCTGCAGTACCAACTATCAATTGATTAAAAGGAACCCATCTGGTTTATTCCAAGTCCATTTATACTTTGCATTAGGAAAATGCTATGAAAACAACCAATCCAGGCAAAAAAGATTACCTACTTTTGTCCTTGTCACTATTTCAGTGACAAAACCAATATTTTATATATTCATCAAATTACTCACCCTTCCTAAAAGGTAAGTAGGCTTCTCCACAGATGGGCCCCTTTCTGTGAACAACTAAAACACCTGTTGATGCTATCTGTCAAGGCTCCTGTCAATCAACATTGCTATGACTATCTGTAATTCAAACAAGTATCGTGGTTAGAAGTAGGCTGCTAACCTCAAACTCTGAATTTTCCAATCTAAAAGTCAGAAGGTGGCAGAACCCAAACTCCACACAACGTGATGATGTAAGCAGAAAAGCCATAGCGTACAAAACCTGACGGGAACAAGAAGAAAGCCTCTCTGAAACAACTTGTCACTGAGATTTTTTTCCTCTTTCAAGGCATTCAGAAAAGTACAGAACCAGGACTTCTCTCCCCACATACTCACACGGGAAGTTAGAAATCCTAACACCGGCTGAGTCAGCATGCAAGCAGTACAGCCAGTACTTACACACTCTTAAACACACCGTGTTTAATAAAAAAGGGAAGCACACTGTTCCACATCCCACCCAGAAATGATGGATTTCAAGACAGGACATGCACATCTCATTCTCTCACGTTTCTGCAGAAAGGCTTTTCTGTATGTCCCTAAAAACCCAGTGAGCAGGAACTTTTCTGGTAAACCAAAGGACAGTTAGGGCTTTACAATCTACCATACTCACTAGGGAGAGACTGTTAGGATTAGCAATAGTAGCCTACAGAGGTGTCACGTCAGACCATGACAACTGATCCATAGGACATATTTATGCAGCCTACACTCAAGATCTGCAGAGCTTAAGTTTTTTGTTTGGGTTTTTTTTTTTTTTTCCAAAGCCTCTTCCCAGCTTTAAGTTGTAACCAAAAAAAAAAAAACAAAACAAAACCAAAAAACCCGAAACCCCAACAACAACAAAAGATAAATAAAAACAATACATGCAAGAACATAATAAAACTGTTTGCCTCAGTCTGTAAACACCCTGAAACAACTCAAGGATATGAACTCCTCATCATCTTAAGCAGCAGCAGTGGAAATTACTGATGGACAATGTACAGTGAAACAAAACGAAGATGAAGAAAGAGAAGCAGACACCAGAAGGAATAGCAGCACTGACAAAAGTCTGTATTACCGGAAGGGGGAAAATAATGCTGAGTGCCATGAGAACTCAGGAACAAGTGGAACAGTCAATTCTGCAAAATACTATGAGATTAGATTTCTATACAAGAAATCAACTTCCCCTTCAAGTCAGCAGGCAATCACTTCAGATTTTAGGGTTGGCAGAAGTGTATTTTTCAGCCACAGACCCTATTTTAAAATGAAATTCCTACATCATTACTGAAAATAAACAACAGGTGTTCTAAAACACGTATCTATTATTGTACACTAACAGTGGATAGTAGTTCTGAATAGGAAACAGCATTTCAGGAAATTACTTGTGGGCAGCCAACTGATTTACTAACTCCTATTACACGTAGTAGATGGCCCTGTATCTTTACGCTAAAGATACTACAGATCCCAGAACTCACTCTATATCCTCTCTAAGTCTTCACCTGATCTGAGGTGAGCAACCAAAGAAGAAGAAAACCAATTCTGAACCCAGAGAACAGCTGAAGGGATGAAGAGGACGAGGAGGAGTGGGTAAGGACCCGTGGACAGCAGAGGTGCTTGCCAACCATGTGCTGCGATAACAAATGGAGCAAGTTCCACGGCACAGGTTTTAATCGCGACTGCCCTGCTGCTAACCCCATGACATCAAGCTGCAAGCACTAACTGAGATACCCCATCAGGCCTCAGCTATAATTGCTTTTATGTGTCCTCCGGTCTCTTAATCAACCACACTACGAAACATCTTGGACATCGGAGGTTACTGTGAGCCCACAGCACTGCAACTGAAAACAAGAAAAAAGCCACTGCTCCATGCACAGCAGAGTACTATCGTGCTCATATCCACCCACTGCATGCAGAAGGCTGCTCGCATAATCTGTCTCCCAGATAAAATGTTCACACGGAGTGGCCTTGCAAAAAGCTAACTACCTCCAGCCTGTCTGTATCTCTCTGAATGGCAGCTCTGCCCTCAAGCGTATCGACTGGTCCCCCAGCTTGGCACATACCAGTGCCCTAAAGTGCCAGTAAAAAGACTGTAATATATTTTATTCCCAGGATCAATACAAGCAATGATGCTATGCAGCTACCAGCAAGCCGACTGAAAGTTACTCCAGAATTTACTTCCTCTGTAAGGGCAACCTTAATTAAGGGTTCCCAAGCCAAGATAACCCTTCCTTCCAAATGAAGGACAGATGATGAAAAAAGTAGAAGAGATTTTTCAAAGGGAAAAATCTCAAAGGGAGTCCATTTTCCCATCACTGGCAAATTCTGTTCCCCACTGAGACCCTGAAGAATTCCATCACTCCCTCTAGAAAGCTGTACCCAAAGCAGGGCGGGGGGAGAATAAAGTTATTAAGTCTGACTAAATGCCAGGCATTCAGTTGCAAAACTGGAAACAAAAGGTTGCAGGTGAAACCCTAGTTCTTTGTGGGTTTGTTTTATACATTAATGTTGTGTAATGAAGCTTCCTAATGCAGGCTTCATGGTGTCTGTGATCCAGACCACTCATTCTAACTAGAACAAAATCAGTTTACGTGTTTCTGATCTTTAGCTTTTCTGACCTAGAGAGCAAACAGACCTCTAGAGTTTGATTAGAGAAATGTTTGATTTAAATGTTTTATTTTAAATATTTGTTTTAAAAGGATGATTGGGAAAGGTAATTTCCTAAGACTATCGGGAAGCTCAAAAGAAATTGTAGTTGAGCAGAAATTCTCTATATAAATCAGGAAAAAAAGAAATATTGGAGGCTTCTTAACATGTCCTTGGTACTAGATGGTGAAATAGTTTTCAGAACTAGAATGTTGAAGAAGGGCTGGAAGGAATTAAGTAAATAGAACAAGAAAGTGGAAGTAGAAGTGTCCTTGCCACGCCATTCACTCCCCTCCCACACACCATGCCATTTCCACATAAATAACACAATTTACCAAAATTCTGATTAGTGTCCGGTTGAGAGACAAGAAACAGCATGGTAATGTTCCTCTGGAGCTCCACTATAAAGCAGAAAATCCATCAATCATCCTGGCAGGACATGGAAAAGCCGTTTTCCGCAGAGTTTTAAATTCAAGTAATTGATGTAGTCTTTTGTAGACTGAAATGAAGAAATAATGCCATATAGATACCAACTGCTGAAAACTTCAGCACTTGTTTGAATGTATTTTTGTTATAAGCAAGAGTAAGTATATTCTTAATGGTAGACGAGTTGTCCATCACACTTGAAGTAGACAAGCATTTTGACACTTTCTGCTCTCAAACAGGACTCATGGAACATGAGAAAATAGTGTTTCTGAGGAGTCTGCATGCCAGTATCTGTTCAGCCTTAGAGCAATAAACCAGTTGTCCCAGTTTAGGCTAGAATAGAGTTAATTTTCTTTCTAGTAGCTGGTATAGTGCTGTGTTTTGGATTTAGTATGAGAAGAATGTTGATAACACA
>JANHGO010007360.1:0-20104 GCA_024606505.1 Aquila spilogaster | reverse complement strand
TCTTCTAGATAAAGCAAGAAGTTTCTTTTCAAGGAAAAGTGGAGAAACAGGGAAAGACTTATCCTACTGTATTCCTTCCTAGCGCCGCCGCCGGCTGCGGGCTGCCTGGAGAGCGCGGCTGGAGGCCCCGAGAGCGGGCTGGGCAACGGAACGGGGCTTCGTCAGGCTTAGGAGTGCTGTGCGCCCGCTCAAAAGGCAGCAGAGGAGAAACGGAGTTGTCACCGAGCCTACGCGCTGCGGAAGCCTACTTGGGGCCGAAATGGAAGTGACAGTTCGGAACGCGTCCAAATCTTCCGTGGGAAAGAGCTTGGGTTTCACTCAGCAGAGCGCTGCCCGGCTGTGCGGGTTTGGCTCTCAGGCTGCCAGGCAAAACCCAGAAGGTGTATCCCCAAAATGCCCTCCCTGCTGGCCAGCCGCTGCTGGAAGCCCAGATTTGCCAGGTCTGGGGCTGCCTCTCTTCTTCAGGGGAGAGTGGAGATTTTGAGCAATTGCCTTAGGCCAGCTGAAATATACCCAAACCTCCTCCTGTGGTATTTTGGCCCAGACAGGCAAATCAGCTCACAGAACAGCTGTGGCTTTTTTTTTTTTCATAGGGTTTTTGGTTTTTGTTTTGTTTTTGTTTTGTTTTTGTTTTGTTTTTGTTTTGTTTTTGTTTTTTTGCAAGATTTCAGCACTGTTACATCAGAAATGAACCTTCGCTGAAATCAAACCCAAATGTGACCATTAGCAGCCCGGTGCCCCTTCCTCATCCCCAGGCAGCAGAAAGCTCTCTGGGGTGAGAAGGGAGAACCGCCCTTGGCACGGCTCTTGTGCTTTTCCTGTGGTTATAAAGATACTGGCTTAATGTTAACGATCCCAGAGGCCATCTGAATCACAACACTCAGATTTTGTGGAGTAAAGGAGTAAAGCAGCAAATTTAGAAATAAAGCCATGTTGAAAATAATCATTCAGGAGCTGGACAAAAGCTACAGTTTTCAGGCAAAACAGCTATTGTTTGGTTTCATAATCTCTGTAGTATTTACAGATCCCACAGCTAAGCTGGAAAAAGTCATCCTCTCTTTGAAGTCTGCTAAAGTATGTGTACTTCTTGTAGTAGTTGTGGTGAATTCTTACTGAGGTCCATATTGTTTCAACACATATATACCCCAGTAAAATAAAGGAATATTTACAGTTTGAAACACAGTTAAATACAGATTAGCAAATAATTTTCCACAAGTACAAATGATTTGCAGTGCCACCCGTGCAAAAATCATAAGAAAATACACTGAGAAATGTATCTTAACTATCAGAGGAAAATTGTCTTCCACCCACATTATACAAAAACTGATAGAATGGCTGCTAGTGAAAACTGGAAAAGAGGAAAAAACGTTTAAGGAGCAAAATGTAACTGCTGTGAGGCCAAAGAAAAATCTGCTTCCTCAAGCACTGGAAACACGATTTGAGAAAATCCATAAACTCCAGACAGTTCAGCGCTTATCGCTGGGGCTGCTTGTGTAATCCTACTTAAGCTTCACCAATTTCATTTCATTAGTACAGAATCAGGATTGAGAGCATCTTCATGTGTGTTCATCCCTCCTTAAAGCAGAATGGACATGGATGCTTATCAGAAAGAAGTGATTTTATGCCAGATTTGTAGAAGTGAACATAACTAGTTGAAAGTTGAAAGTACTAGAAAGCACTGCATAAATGCAGTCTGTGAAGATTCTTTTTCCTTCAACTGTGGTAAGCTGGGAGCTTTTGCTGTTAGTTTGATCCTCTTTTCTGGAACCAAGACCCCTCCAGGAAGTGCATTGTGCCACAGTGTTAGTCTTCAGTGGATGTTGCTAGTTCTATACCTAAATAAGGCAAGCAGAGCTAAGACAGATGATTTTTAAAGGTGACATTGTACATTCATTGTGCTATTTACATACCGTTCATTCCTTTTATTCCCGAGGACTTTTCATGAACAGTCAGTGAGACAGATCTTGAGCAGGTATGGTATTTTCAGTGAACCAAAGCTGGAATACAGAAATAGTGTCAATTTACAACTGAGCTCCAGCCTTGGCTGGGGACAGTGCAGTCTGTTATAAACCAGATTAAAAATAATTGAGGTAACGTTTGTATTCTTGGTTGTTCCATGGGAAAAAATGAATTACCTGAGCCACAAGGTTTTATAAAAAATACACTTCAGAAACATTCAATTATCTTACACTCAGTGATTTTTCTTTAAATGTGTCTAAAATATTCAATGAGAAGTTGTCTTACTTGTTTCTGATATCTTTGGCTTATATCTGAATTATTCCCAGTGCATAAGGAATTTGGGAAAAGGAAGATCAGTCTGTGAGATCTTTTATTAAAAACCCTGCTAAAATCACTCTTCAGCAGTTTCCCCCTGAATTAACTTTTTTGGGGGGTATTTGGTCATATGAGGCTCTCAGACTAACTTTGTGTCTATTTAAAATTCTATTACAATAACTCCATCGCAAAAATAAAGAGGAGCACATGGTTGCTTAAAGAAATATTCTGTCTTTTAGCTGTTAACAAGATCATTATTTGACCAGTAGAGATGGTACTGAAAACCTAAATAAAACAGGTCCTATTTAGGAATGTCTGCCAAATGCTAAGAGGAAGGTCCCTTTGGAACAGTGCTTTTACCAGTTTGTCATACTTTGTGAACTTTCCATGATGTCAACACTGGGAAAGAAATACACTGAAAGTTCCCATGCATTCAAACAGTAACTAAACTAGAAGTATTAGCTGACCACCTAAAAAAATCTAGAAAGCTACTATGCTAATTCAATACATGCTTTCTTTACCCTTTAAACTGATCACTTCAGATGTTTAGGGCAAGAAATATGATGGTTTGTACAAACATAAGTAGAATGCCAAAGTTCTTTGTAATTTTTTTTTTAACTGAGAGTTTGATGTTATCAACATATGGTTCTTTAATGCGTAGCAAAGAGATAAGCAAGAGGACTGCTGAAGCTTCACAGTTTCGTATTGACTACTTGGATTCTCTAGTGTCTAATAAACTATAAATTCTAAAGATTTTTCTGTGACAAAGCATTTACAATAGCTTTATAATATGAATTCTCTAGACTCAAATGAAGTGTTTATGGTACAGTCTTTCAATGGCAGAGCAGAGGGATGGAAATGCCAATGAATCTAATAATCTCTTCTTCTCAAGAATTTTAATTTAACTGCCAGTTTTAACTTAAAAGTATGTAAACTTAGTATCTGTAAGCTGGCTCCTCTCTTTCTAATGTGCTTGAAATTGTCCAGCAGGTTCGAAAGCTATTAAAAGAGTGTTGACTGGGAGGCATATGTCTGCACAAATAGCCAGTATGATCTCATAAGCCCTTCTTCATCAGGAAAACAGACTGAAAGAGTAGACATTAAGACATGCCCATTCATCACATAGTTGCAAGTGTCTTTAATTTAAACTACATGAAAAGCTACATTTAAAATTACTCAGATGAGTTCCAGACTGAGGAACATATATGTAGGTGTACTTTGAACTGTGCAACTTAATTCTGTGCTGTATTTACTCATGTAAGGCTACTCAGATGGAAAAATTGCTCATGTACAGATCTATGTATAAGAAGTCTAAGATAGAATTGTCTTTGACAGCATCAGGGCAATTTTTATTAATTAATTTTAATATATTTCTTCCAGCCACACTCTGGCCCAAACAGTCTCCTGCACAAGGACTTCCTCATTTTCTAGTTCAGCAACTTTCAATGGCTCCCTCAACTGAAATAACACCTCAGCAGGTTGTTTTTTGGGGGGAAAACTTTTCTTCTCTCTGTCATTTCAGAGGCTTCACTGCAAATATGTTCTTCTCCCCTCAAGAGTGTCTTAGTTTGAGCTCAAGCTGAATAAATCTCCGAGCCATTTGGGCAGACCTCACAGCTAACCCTACTCAAAACAGGTTTGGACAAAAGAACTCCTGAGGTTTCTTCCAGCCAGAATTATCATCTAAACCTATATTTCTACTTCTTTCCTCTCTGTCTCCTGTCCTGGCCAGGACACAGTGTCACACTGGAAGCAACCCTAGGCCACTCTTTGGCTGGGGATTAATTTACTCTTCCATCCTTCCAGTGGCAACAGCGACAAGGCAAACAATCTTACACTTCACACTAGCAAAACTCTTCTTAATGAAACATACAAGATAAAATTCATACACAGCACATTTTGAGAAGCATCCAAAGAGTTACAACAATCACAATGCCTTTCAGGATCCATGAGCATGGATCCTGCAGAGGCAGGCTGGAACAAAAAAAAAGAGCAGAAGGAAATAAGAACATTAAAAATATGAGAACCACATACCATACAGCAGCTGGAAAAATGAAAAATGAGAAGATTCAAAGTTGCTTTTAATACTGTATGAGTGAAAAATAACTCACATTTTTCAGTCTTTATTTACTTTATACATTTTATGAAAGAGCAAAAAAATGCATAGAAATCTGCATGTCAGACAAATGATGTGAGAACCGAATTCAGCTGGAAAAATATGTCCTTTGTATCAAAAGTAACATGTTAGAAATAACAAAAACGACGTATCCAATAACCAGAAACAGATGAATCTTGCTCTGTGATTTCTAGACACATCTTGAGATGTGTTCCACAAGCCAAAAGGCCAGAGTCCTTGGAAGAGGTGTTTATCAACTCATCAAGAGTTAACTCCCTATTAGGACAGTTTAGAAATCACACCCACTGAGTAAACATGTACAGCCAGTGAGAGATAGAAGGCTGCTACCAGAGCAAATCACTAGAAGTTTTTAAGAAGACATTAAAAATTAACTTCTTAGATGCAAGCAAGAAAATATCATATAGTCATTATTGTGTGGTCATTAAGCTATGTGTCATAGAGCTAGGAGAGAAGAATATACATTAAGGAAAAAAAAAAATAACACACAAGAAAACAGTGCTCTTTAGAGGGACTCCCCAACAAAATATGGAGCTGGACTGTTTTATCTTTGCCACAGAAGGAATTCCTTTGGAGGATCCCAGGAGTCCTTCCATTGTCAGTTCTTTGTTGTCTTACTCCTCTCTCCACAGGGAGCTGATTTCTGTTTAACAGAAAGATCTTGCTTGCATTCCAAGACATAGTTTTAAAACTGTATTGCTTTCTAGTGGCTTTTCTTCAGTATATGGTGTCTGGTATTACAATGGGAGTCACAGAGCTTTCCACTGAAGAGTTTTGCTGTTCTAGTTAAATTCCATGAGAAGTTCAGCATCTGTAGCTTCTCCAGCAACAAGAAAAGGCACAGTGATCTTCAGAGTCCTGTTTATTCCTCTTCAGGCACAACATGAGATTTTACACTAGCAAAGAACACATTTTAATATCTGTGATGCACCAGTAGCATTGCCAGTTATCGATGCTACATGATATCAGGAAGTACTGTTGGATAAGTGAAATATAAGGACAATGTCATTAATAGACAGTAGCTGTACTGGAGAACTGGAGCTGATCTCCACTCCAGAGTTTCCGTGTGGCCAGTTCCTTTAATCACATTTTTTTCCAGGCAGTTATTTTGTTCTCTATTTTCATTTTCCATCTTCAGATCTCACAGGCTGATTTGCAGAAATGTTTAAACATTCACAAATATATCTGAAACTACAGGGAACTGCCCCGTGAAAATATGAAATGTTACTTATTGTGAGCTACTTGGATCAGCCTAAAGTCTCAGATACCAATATTTTAGAGCCTGAATGTCCCTGCTGGAGGGTGGGGATTGATAGCATTTATTTCAGGGAAGTGTTGTGGAGAGGACTGCTTGGGAAGCATATATGTGCTATGAAAGCCAAAGAACAGGCCAATAGGAAATTTATGACTGTCCTCACAGCTGAGACTGTAGTGGAAAGTAAATAGACCACATGCTGAGTGAAGCTGGATGAATAACTAAAATGTTCGTTCTTTGCACATAGAGAAGCAGAGGTCAAGGGGAAAAAAATGTATATGATTGTATAACTAAGAGAATGTACTAGAGTCGACAAAGTGAAATCTGGTGTTGCAAAGTAGTGGAAGAGCACTTCAGTAATCAACAATTTTCTCATGGATTTATAGGGAAGGGAGAAGTCTTTCCCTTCTTCCCATTTGTTTTACCTTCTTCCTTTTTTTTTTTTTCTTTATTCTAATGAAGTTATTTTTCAGTGTTAAAAGACAGAGATCTTTACTATGACTTTTTAACTTTGTCATATTATAATTGGATCTGTATGGGCCAAAGATGCATGCCTGCCAATATGCTTTTTATCTAAATTTTTAAAAATACAAAAAGACATGCCAAATCTTCATGGTACTTCTCAAAGCATCATTTATTTTACTGAATAAATGGATTGCCAGGTGAAAGATTTAAATTGCTCACATTTTGCAAACAGGAAGGATTCTCCGTGTGAGGAAATAAGCTGTGATCATGAGAATCAGCAGCTAACTAGCTTTCTTTAAAGAGTCAGAAATGATCTCTCATAGGAGAGAGAATGGTTGTGACTTCCTGACAGATTTTTATTTCTATTTTCTGTGTATTGTCTGAAATAGGTTGCTTGTGCCCTAAATAAGAGCTGTCTCTGTGCTAGTTGTTTGTAGGTAGTACTCAGCACAGGCTCTGATTTTTCCCTAGGTTGTCTATATGCTTGCTTCAAGACAAGCAGCCATACTATATAACAATATACAGCAGAATCATTGCACAGTTCCCTCAGAACACCAAACCTCATTATATTCACAAGTACTTACAGTTCTCAAGTATTAATTCCAAAGGTTAGCAGATAAGAACCTGTCATTTATTTGTTAAAATTCCCCCATAAAGAGACTCTTTATTATAACTTTCATTAATGTAGCATGTTTTTCACGTGGGTTAATTGGCTGCTCATCATGTAAACAATGTGCTATTTATATGGTGATGTATTACTCCCATGGACCAAACACAAGGGTGAGTGCAGGGTATGCAGTCCAGACAGAAGCATGCAGAACTAGACTGCCACTCGGTGGTGTGGAGATAATCATTTCTTCTGCCATTACACACTGGCACTGGCATGACAGGGCTATATCATCAACCTGCCAAGATAAAGTAACAGGGTTGCAGAAATGCTATACAGCTTTAGTATAACATCCTAGGAATGCCAGAGTGATCATAAATAGATTCTGTAAGCAATTCTGAAAAGGACAATAGGAACTCAAATGCCATGAAGCCTAATTTTGTTGAACAGTAAAACACAATTATTAAAGAGAATTGTCAGCTTTGCTTTATCACATTAGCGATTTGGACACTTACCAAATATTATTCATCCATGATTTTCCATGGAATGTGTCAAAACAACATCACAGTCCTCGTGGATAGTTCAGCAAAGAACTTGTACTTCAATACTGCAGTACTAGGATGCTTTTGATAGCTATGGCATAACTTAGATTAAATAATCTTCCCTGTTTGCATCACACTAGTATATGTAGATGATCAACTCCTCTTTTTCAGGATCAAAAGACATCTTAGTGCACTTCAGAAGCTCACTGAATCTATATTTGTAAATAAAACATTTGTTCCAACAGTACCAGGTGTCCTTGAACCACTACAATGAGCAGCTCTGCAGGACATGTCCTAAATGTACTCAAGGCTCCACTGAATGACAGAAATGTGACTTGCCTGTTAAATGTCCTGAGAACAACTTGTTATGGCCTATAAAGCAGTGGAAAAAGTGCACACAGTGGTATTTTCAGAGCTGAAACACAGATCTAATTATGCTCCATCAGATGGCTTATTTGAGTGCCTGAAAGATTACCTGACTGACTGCAAAGTTTGTTTTGTAGATTAATTGACTAGTTTAATGTCCATAGTCCTAACTGTGTATGAACTACTGCTTTATGCACTTTGTTGTACAAATACTAATTGGCTTTTATGTAATATATGTGTATATTGCTGCTACTTTTGCAAATGAGACCTGTCTTGGGTGACCTTTCCAGCCTGTGATTGCCATTGTTTTGTTTTGTTTTGTTTTCTTTCTTTTTCCTACAAATGAAAAATAAATCAATTTGTTTTCCAAGTTGGAATTCTTTTTCAGGTTTATCAGCAGCTGAAACCCAGTCTAGCATTCATGCCTCATAATTATTGAAAAAATATTTAATTCAGTACCATAGTATTTTAAAAACCAAAGCAAAACAAATTATACACAGTGCCATTTTATAGACAAAACTGATTAAACTACAATAGTAATAAACTTTCTAGGAGGTAACTTAAATTAATAAGGAGCTTAATAAGGACTGGAAGATGAGCAAAAAGATACTCTGTCAATGTCACATCGTGACAACAACTTCTTGGTATTGTTGCTAAATTTTTTAGGGTCAGCCTCAGTATCACACTGCTCACCACTACCAAACAGCAAGACCATGCTTTCATCCTATACCAGTTATTTGTACTTGAGATGGCAGTTTTCACAGCAGTGGATTCTACTGTGCTTTCACAAAAAAAATATGTATAGCCTATAAAATCCCTACCTTAATTAGGAATTAACTTTACCATGAGGATTAAATTTTCTTGCATTTCCATCTTTTTATTTATGCAGCCATATCAGCTGACAAGTCAAAAACTAATGCCAGATGTCACATTTTACTTTTAAAGAAATTAAGCCAAGAGAAGGACAGAACATTTTCTTGAGGGAGAAGTCTGCTCCGATAACGTATTTTGATAAGACTAGAGATAAAGGACAATGATTAGGTGGAAGTACAATTTCAAGACTAGAACAAGATGTAGAAGGAACTAAGAGATGTGTCTAGATCAGTTCCCCTTATCCTTGTGGGTGACTTCAAATTGCCAGATGATGACTGTCCAGTTCTGGGCTCCTCAGTTCAAGAAAGACAGGGAACTTCTAGAGAGAGTCCAGCAGAGGGACACAAAGATGATGGGTGGCCTGGAGCATCTCCTATATGAGAAAAGGCTGAAGGGCCTGGGACTGTTCAGTCTGGAGAAGACTGAGAGGGGATCTTATCAATGCTCATAAATATCTGAAGAGTGGAAGTCAAGTGGAAGGAGCCAGGCTCTTCTCAGTGGTGCCCAGTGACAGAACAACTGGAACACAGGATGTCCCATACTAACACAGGGGCAGCTGGAGGTTAGGGAAAAGGTTCTTTACCACAGAGTGGTCAGGCAATGGAACAGGCTGCCCGGGGCAGTGGCCATGGCACTGAGCCTTCTGGAGTTCAAGAAGCATTTGGACAACTCTCTGACATATGGTTTGAATTTTGGGTGGTCTTTTGTGGAACCAGAATTTGGACTTGATGACCCCTGTGGGCCCCTTCCAACTTGAGATATTCTATGATTCTATTATTCTGTGATTCTCATTTCTTAGGTATGAAGGAAACTGTATTTTAGAGTTTCAGCACTGATTTGACCTCTTCTCTCCTAGTTTTGACAATATCTTTCTGATATTCTCTTCTTGAGTGATTACTCTTGTTAGCAAAGTGTCCATTCAGCTTAGCTTTCTCTTCATTAAACACTGATCCATCTAGGAGATTGCCTTCTAAATTATTTTTGTCCACCCGCCATTGTTTTTTACCTGCTTACACTGGCTATTCGTTGGTCTTTCAGGCATGACTGTTGCCGCTTGCAGCCACAAGCCCCGCTGACGCCTAATGCAACACATGACTGTGACTTTGCAGTCTCTCAGTTTCTACTTGTATTTTCCCTGCTCCATCTTCTTTTTTTCCTACCTTTAAATCCTTCTCTTTTATATTGTGCAGTCTGTATTTTGCTATACAAATCTTATGACTGCTTGGAGGTTTTCACTGAAAGGTTTCTCATTCTTCCTTTATTTCTCATATTGGCATTTTTCATGCACTCTCACTACTTTTTCAGCTGATATAAATTTAACCCATCTCTTGAAAAAAATCCTCCCTTTCTTTGTCTGTCTCTTCCCAGACTACACTGATTTCTTCCTCCTCTGAAGTCACGAGATCATACATGTGCAGTTCTGTCCAAGCGGGATTTATCATATCATCGTATTTTGTGTTAAGAACTTACTTCACTTAGCTACACAGGAAAAGAAAGAAAATTCTCCATCCATCCAAATAAGAAAACAAAATTTAGGTAGCTGAATGATAACAACACAGTTATATGTGCTGATCATCCTTTAAATATGTATCCGTATACTTAAAGTTGTGCTTATGATTTTTCATGCAATTGTTGGTTTTAAATGTAATGTTTAACAACTATAATCTGTATTCTTAAACCTTGACATACATTTCACCATTGTTATTCTTTTCTAAATCTGAGAATATAAGGGTTGAAAGATGTTTTGTTAATACTGTTAGACAGTCAATAAACATATGACAAAAAGAATTATTGACCTAAATTATTCCACATGTGTACATTTCACACAGAATCACAGAATCACAGAATTGTAGGGGTTGGAAGGGACCTCCAGAGATAATCTAGTCCAACCCCCCTGCCAAAGCAGGCTCCCTAGACCAGGTTGCACAGGTTTCATTTTCTCCTTGGTCACATTTTTCTTTTTAGGCTCATTTTACATCAATACATGTTGAACTGCATTGCTCTGTGCTAGCTCAGCTTCTGAAAGTCTTAATTGTTTTCTGTCTGTATTTTTTTCATCGTCTTCCTTTTACCCAATGAAGACAGCAAATGGTAAAATTATGCTGTTTCACATCATGAAGACCATTTGTATAAATAATGAGGTTTTAGAGTATAGCTAAACCTCATAATAGCCCATTAGCAATCTCATTCCAGAATGAAATTTGCCTATGATATAGCTACTTCGTGTGCCATTTACTTTAAGTTCTGCAAGCCAATCTGCCTCCACATATAAGGGTTAAAGGCTAACATAAAACTCAGGAAAACTCTTTTAATAAACTAAAACACCAATAAGGATATTGAACTGCATGTGTCTTTGCACTATCAAGGCACTACTTGGCTAAGATGTTGACTGGTGCTACAAGGAACAATCAAATCCATTTTTACATTTTCTTTGCATGAGATAAACTAAGCCACCCTCAGTATGTTTGATTATTACTCTAGTTAGCTCTATTTTTCTATTTTAGTAAAACATCCATAGTTTTAATTTAAGAGTCTCTTTGTGCAATTATTTTAAAACTGTACTAAAATACTCAAATATCTACCTCACTATCTTTGTATAAAATTATATAGCAAAATACATTGTCACCTCTTATTTCTATTCCCATAGAGCACAGAAGATACACAGGCCATGTGGTATATATGCTCGTAATGTGACAGAAAAAAACAAGACAGGAAAGCAGCAAGACCCCAGGCTGCTGCAAGTGAGGATCGGCTTGAACACAACAGTAGCAGGTGCAAAAATAAGAGAAAGAAGCTGCTTACCTTCAGAAGGCCCAAAAGACTCTTAGGTAGGCAAGGATCCCCAGATGAAATACCCTTGCCTCCACTGCCAACCCTTAAATCCACCCCTTCCAGTCACTCAAGTGCATTGCTTGTACCTGAGCTCCCCTAGGTTGGCCCTGCCTTCCCACCAGGCACTCAATCACTGGTTCAAGCTGTGACTTAGCATTTTCCACTCACTGTTATTGTTCCTCAACATCATTAGTGAAGTAACGCAACACATGGAAATGAAAAAAAATCAAAAAGAAAATGATTCACTGTCAGAAATCTTATCAACCTATGTTACTGTTTCCTGACTATCACCTGTGTGGAAGAACATGTGCAAGTCTACAATATTTGAAACACCTTTTGATAGTGAAAAAGGCAGAATTAGAAATGCAGCAGGTAATGGGAGCTCTGTCATTAATCTTTTACCATCATACAGTAAGTCATCAAGTCACAGCTGACGGTCCTAACTTGTTAGCCAGCATCCCTTTTGCATAACTTTCCAAGTAATTTCTATGCTAAATTTTAGGACAAAAAATCTATTCTAATTAAGTAAAAACAGAAGTTGATCAATGGATTGCTGCAGTTGGGTAAACTGCAGTATACTTATAAAACTTTCAGTAAAATGCAACTTCTTTATTTGAGCCCTCTTAATCAACACATGTATGTGCCTCATAATTTCAGTAGTAAGCTTTTTTACTTGTTTTCAAAATGAATCAGGTTGACACACAGTAGGTTTTGCCTTAATTGTACACATATTTCATCTATTACAGAGGCTAACAATCTTAGAAATTGGTTGTTGATAACTTGAATTCTGCATAATTAAGAGTGTCAAAATACCTTTAAGTATCTGTATTTTTTATACCAAAAAATGAGCTAAGAAACACCAGTGATAATTTTCCTATCCAGCTTAATTAGCAAACTCCACTACTTAACCTGCATTTCGATGACTTTTATATTCTTATGTCATTTTTTTTCCTCCATCACAACACAGAGACTGGTATAAGCACTAAGGCGATATCCTTAGCTAGTGGGAAACTGAGCAGGGAGCTGGAAGACTGAAACCTCTCATCTTCAAGGACAACTGGCACGACTGCACTTCTGCATTCACAATTAATTTATTCAAAATCAAACCATCAGATTAAATTAAAAAAAAGTTCGTTTGGAATTGCAACAGAAAATTAAAATAAAGCTAGAAGACATAAAAAAGCTCTTAGGCTTTAGATGAGATGCTGGCATACTAGAGCTGAATTACAATAGAAATACAGTGGGTGCTGTTTCAAGATTTTTGTCAGCCAAAACAGAAGAAAACCCCATCAACCTACAATACTCAGGTTATCTTTTACCTGGAAGGGATTTGGAGATCACACCAACAACAGAACTCATGCCAAAACCAAAAGCAGAATACTGCTGATTAGCAGCAATCTGAGTTTTTGAGAGGCAGCATCTTCCACTCCAGTGCCTAACACAGACTTCCAGTGCACGCTGAGCAGTGTTGTAGACAGAATGCCAAAAATGAGCACTACCTAACCCACCGTATCAGTTCATAGTTTATGAGACTGGACAAGGTAAGACAAGACAAGACAAGAGATAAGAGCCTACCAAAAGCATGAATGTCCACTTTTTCCTTTCCCTACAAAGAACTCATGTCCATACGCACAGCTAGATGGTATTCCATCCTGAATGCTGGAAAGAACTTCATAGAAAACAAACTCAGAAGAACAGAAGAAGAAAACATGAAGAAAATAACTGCCTTTCAGTCAATAAGCAAGTCGGAGTTCACAAGAGGATAATCACTTGGCCTCAAAAATGATGAAGACCAGTAAAGACACAGTAATCATAAACATATCATTACACTGAAATACAGAATTTATCATTTTTATCCTCTTCTCACAAAACAATGCTACTCAGATTAGTTGCTTCAAGTCTCCTTTTTGAGCAAAAATAAAAACTTCTTTACCACGTGAACAGTAGGGCTTTTATTTATTTTTATCAAAATGAGTAAAAGAAATTCCTTCTTTTTAAAAGAATTACTGATGTAAATGTTGGAGTGAATAAAGTTATGTATCAAGTCTCAATGCTGAGAAAAGATTACAATATACATCAAAAATAGCAGTACAGAAAATCATTCAGTGCCATTTTTCACAACATATATGGCACAAGTTAAACACTTGCAAAGCACAAAGTTGCATTAGTACCACCAAAGCCAAATGAATTGGTAATTGCAATACGCCGTTTTTCAGTTTTCCACTCCTGAGCTGTTAACGGAACATAATTGAGATCAAACTCTGGTTCTGTTTTTTGTAAGTTTAAAGTAGGTGGCAAAATTGCATGGTAACAGGACAGTGCAGTAAAAGCTGCTTCAATAGCTCCTGCAGCTCCCAAAAGATGTCCTGTTGCTCCTTTTGTTGAGGAAACTGCAATATTACATGAGTGATCTTTAAAAAGTTTCTTGATTGCTTGATTCTCAGCAGCATCTCCTAAAGGAGTAGAAGTTGCATGTGCGTTGACATATGTTACATCTTCAGGCTTGATTCCAGAATCTTTTATTGCCGCAGACATACACCTAAGGAGAAAAAAAAGAACACAACAGAATGCTGAATTTCCCATTACATTTTTGTCATGTGTTCAAACCAGAAGCAAAAGTACAGAGTGTTTGAAACTGTTTAGCAAATGTAGAAATCTACATGACATACTTTACTACAGACGTGAGAAGAGATGGGTTCATCTAACTAAACTAACATCTACATTTAGCCACTTGAGAAAGACAGCAGTGGTGAGGCCCACCATAGAATCAGATTTCCTACTAAAAACTTAGCTGATTAAATTCCACAGTTGAGAAAAATACAAGCTGGAAGAAAGAAGATACAACAATCTCTGCAGATGGCATTAGTATGTCAAAGTTTATCTTCAAAGCAAAACTTTAAAACATTTGAGAAAAATAACTACCTGAGATTATTACAAAAAATATAGATTCCCTTCAGTGAAGTTTCTCTAGTGTAACTGATGTTAACATAACGTTCAGTACAGTGCTTGAGGAAAGCCCCTTGGCTTTATAAAAGTAAAGAAGATGCCCCAGTTTCTACCTTTTATTTATCCTTACATTTACAGTATTAGGAAATCAGAATAAAAAATGCTCTATCCAAAGAAAATATTTGGAGATGAAAGACATATTCTAAAGTTGTACTCCTCGTGAGTTACTTTTGCATGCTTTCTAGAGGTGAGAAGATATCATCCACTCTCTTTCCCTAGAGTAACAAGGTGATAGTCTAAATTCCTGTATATTTACTGAAAGTCACGCTCATCCACTCTGATACTAGATGTCCCATTCTGGCTCCTGATTACCTGTGTACTACAATTGTCTGTATAAACCATTCTATTTTATTAAAACAATAGGAAGATACAGCTCCGAAGTGGGTTTTTTTCCACAATTTCTCCCAGAAAGGTGACCAGTCACACAACCCTCCTTGCAAAGGATCACTGACACTTGAAATTTATTAAAACTAAGAATGTAAAATGGAAGATCAAGAAAAAAGATAGCACAAGATGCTGGAGAAATTGAAATGTCTCCATTAGAGCCTTCTACTCACAGAAGCATCCAGCTTAGCTTAGGTCGTAGTTCAGTGATTCTCACTGTCACTAGGTAGTAAGCCAGCAGTCAGACAAAAATGATTACTCATCAACATAGAGGGAAAGAAATACATTAATTTGAAGCTGAAAGGAACATAATTACTTAAGGAGGTAACAGATTATGGCGTAGAACACCCTTGGTACACGCACTTCTGAGTCTGGCCTTCCTTCTGCTGTCCTGTTAGGTACATTCCAACATATGTTTTAATCTCCAACTGAAACAGTTATTAGAAGAGGACAAAAAATATATTCCCCTGAAATATTCTGACATGGCAAATAGAATTCCTACAGAAAAGTAAGAGAAGCATATACTTTTCAGATTTGATTCACACATGACTGCAAAAACCAAATATTAGTATGAAGATTGTATTAAAATGTATTATCTCATCTCAAGGGTAGAAATGCACAATATTTTGGAGATGGTAAGATTAACTTTCAGCTACTTCCCACTGTGAATTCAATTTATATGCTATTGCAATCATAAAATATGCAAAAAGTCTGTTACAAAATATTGCTGTATCATCTCAAGGGTAAACGCAAATCTGAAAATCTCAGGTAAGAAACTCGTGATTACTCAATTCCCACCTAAGTCTGTAGAACAATAAGCAATGAATCAAATAGTACAGAGGGAAATCTGATTTATTACACCTCCTGAAAAATCTGTTAATCTAATACAGATACAAACACAGCTTTACAATAACATGCAGAGGCTTGATCTATTTGCACAGTGATATATTGAATTTTGTTATTAAATATTCACATACACTCAGAGTAACACAAACTTCTGGATATTCCTAAACCTGCAGTATCATTTGGCCTACATAAAGCTCACAAACAATACATATATATCTAATTCAACTGATAATTAGTACAGCAATAAAGATTAGATGAATACCATCTACTTCTGAGCTACTTCTTATGAGATTAACAATAACGAAGCTTTACCATCTTACCAAATTGTGCATTTCTGCTATGCAGTTTCACCAACACTGTTAAACAGAATTAAGTATTTAATCATGATTGTAGCAGAGCCATACGGTCCACTTACCCTATAAAGAGTCACAGACTTTTCTAAACCCCAATAATCACAATTAATGCTAATAATATTAATAGTAATTATTCTAGTAAAATCCTCCAAACATATTATAATAAACCAGATCCTCCAAGTGCTCTTATCACTTGGCATTTCTTAAGAACTGTTATTCCCCTTCAAGAACATAACAAATGACATGACCTACTTTTGCAGTGAGGTTTCTTTTCTCTACACCAAAGGGTGAAGGAGAACCTCAAAAGTTTCTGTAGTATCACAAGAATCTTGTGTTAAACAAAAGGTTTCCATTGAGACTCATTTGTGTGAACAGTTAAAGGTACCAAATGTAAAACACAGTAGAACTTCATCAACAGAAAGGCTAGAAGCAAGAACTGGCCTTCATCCAATTTCTTAAAAAAAAAGAAACATTGTGGAACACTACTAAGAGCTGGTAAAATTAAGTTTCTCAGCTGTTGGAATATTAATTCAAGACTGAATAGCATTTCTCTAGGAAAACTATAAAGCAACAGAAATATATGTACCCTTTATACATGAGGCAGCTGCTGTAATAAACATACAGCTCTTACCTGAATGCACCATCTCCCTCCGGATTAGGTGCAGTTATGTGGCAAGCATCGCCCGACAGTCCATAACCTAAAACTTCTGCATAGATCCTAGCACCTCTCTGTACAGCGTGTCCATATTCTTCCAAGACCAGCACTGCAGCACCCTCTCCCATTACAAACCCTTCTCTCTGTGAATCAAATGGCCGACACGCCATTTTAGGGCTTGAGTTAAAACCTGTGCTTAGGGCCCGAGCTCTTGCAAATCCAGCCAAGGACAAAGGACTAATGCAAGCCTCAGTCCCTCCAGCCAACATGACATCAGCATCACCCAAAGCAATAAATCGAAAGGAGTCTCCAATAGCATGTGCACCGGTAGTACAAGCGGTTGACACTGCATGATTTGGCCCTTTCAGTTGATATTTAATGCTGATCTGACCTGCTGCCATATTGACTAAAATCTTTGGGACAAAGAACGGGCTGACCTTGTTATAACCCTTTGTTTTAAATAAAGAAGCTGTATCAGAAATCTCCTCCAGTGGAACCATTCCCATTCCAATTGCCACGCCGGCTCTTAAATGGTCCTGTTCAGACTGTGGAGACCAGCCAGAGTCCTTCATTGCTAGCTCTGCTGCACCGATGGCCATGACAGTAGCAGAACTCATGGACTTGATCTCCGACTTCGAAACAAAGCTCTCTTCTTTGAAATGGCCCTCCTCATCTCCCCGCGGCACACAGGCAGCCACTCTACACGGAATGCCCGCATATTCTTCCCCATCTAGCGATACAATCCCACTGTCTCCTTGGAGAAGGCGCTTCCACACAAGCTGTGTCCCCACACCGAGAGGAGACACCAAGCCAATACCTGTAACAACTACTTTCCTTCGACAGGCAGGCAGTGACTTGCTGAAAGCTCTCCTGTGATTTCTTAAAAGCAGATTCAAATTCAGACTCCGGAGATGAAGATTTGCAATCTTTAACAGTTCCTGCGAGCACGGTGAGAACATGGTGGAAACCGATCAATCTCTGCACATTCCTGTAACTGCAGGGGGAGGAAAAAAAGACACAAACACAACAATAAAACAGACAATGTGAGAAACATTCTGTCCAGGTTTTAACAGTATTCCATATCATGATATCATGCGACAGCCTGTTTGGGTGCAGAGGCACAGGGCACTGCGGAGCTGTGTCTCCTGGTTTCTCTAGCAGCCTCACATGAGTTTTGACTCTCCAAGAGGAAGACACACTGGGATGTACTGCATTTCCCAGAAGCCTCCACATGATTTTCCAATTTCAGGTAACAGGGGAAAAGCTCTCTTACCTTTTCCAGTAGGTAAGCTGTGGAGGGCCTGCCGATAAAGACTCGGACTGACTCTCCTCCAGTTCTATTTTTGGTTCATTTTGATTTATTACTCCTAATTATTCTGTACCATCTTACATTCCTTTTAATAAATAGAAACTAATTTATCGGATTTTTTCCCCTCTTCCCTCCCTCCCCTCCTCCCGAGGTGAGGGAAAGGTGTCACATGATTAACTTCAAACCACGGACACACACCAAGTTTGAGTTTGCCAAGTGAATAAGCTCCTCTTTGCATGAAAGCCTAGCGTCAGCACTGCAAGAAGGGATGTAATTTCTATGTCTGTCATCAGAAATAGTATGTGTCACCTCTGTGAGTTGCAAGGCACTCACCCATTTTGCTGCAAACTTGCCTCAGGGCTTCAACTACCAGCTGTCTGGAGATAACAACAACCAGCATACACAACTTCATCCTTCTGAGAGAGACCTAAGAGTGTCCTAGCATTATCATGCTAAGGATGCCATCATTTTAACTGTTATGTCAGCCAGAATAGACTAGGAAACAAGGTAACAGCAATGTTAGGCCACAAGTTAGGGGCTGGATCTCTTCTTGCTACTAATGCAACCAGGCACCTTGCACACGTCTCCTCACCGTCCTATCTCCACCCATGTTTCATCAGCCTTGCGGTATTCACAGTAGGGTGGGGACAGCACCTTCAATGGGTGACAACAGCAGCACCTTGAAAGGCTTGTAAATTGAAGAGAGAAAACATTTTGGATTGCCATCATTTTTCAGTTGTGCAGACTGACATTTCTACATTGTGATGTTTACACTTACTTACTTACTGCATTTAATACGTACTTGCTTATACTTACTCCATTTAACAGAAACGTAACCATCATACAGATAAATGACATACTAAACACTCCTCTGCCAGAAGGCAGCTTTTCAACATGTCATAGCACTTATGCCACACCCTGAGATCTGGCTACGAACTATCCGACTGTTGCCAGAAGCCATGAACCACAGGGCCCCCAGTTCTCAGTACCCCTGGATGTAACACCATGGGAATTCTCCAGGATGCCAAGTGAGGGCAGAGGGCTGCTGCTGAGCAGTGCTTCAGGCAGCACACGTGGGGTGCGAGGAGCAGGCTGAGCAGTGTGCTGCAGTGCCCATCTCAGTCCCAGCCCGACCAGTTACATGCATCCAACACACGGGAGCAGAAGGGGTTTCTTTGCAGAAGTAATTACTGATACTTGTCTTCAGCCAAAGCACTCTGTAACCAGCAACAAATCAATGGCCAAAGGTGGAACCTATGCAGCCACGTGGCCTCTGCCCCATAGAAGGGCAATCGACAGTATTTGGTAAAATATGAAGAGCTGAACTGGGCACACATGTTGGCATAAGAGTAATGCACTTCCAGGAGAAAATAAAGACCTGCTCTCTGGCAGCAAAACTGGCACTTCTGGCAAATTAAAAGCCAGAAATAGCGCTTACTAACACACACAGGAGCCTGCTTTAAATCACAGTCCAAATTAGTCGGTTTAAATTATATTTACCCAGTTAGCCTGGGTTTTATGTCAAGAATGGAGAGATAATGGAAGGAATCATTAAACCAGCCCACGCCTAACAGCCACCCCTCCAAACAAAAGACAGTTCGCGATTAGAATGGCTGATCTGCAGGAAAGCAAAGGGGGATTCCTTCCTCCCAGAGAACGCGGCTGACTTTACACCCCCGACCGTTCCTAATGTTCGAAGTGCGGTCTAAAGCCGCGCAACTCCCTCGTGCCGCAGCTGCCCCGCGCGGTGCGCCCCTCCCGCCCGCCGCGCCCTCACGGTACCTCGGCCGGCCGCGCTTCCCCCCCGCTCAGCGATGGTTGGCTCCGCCTCCCTCCCCCGTTCCGCCGGCGCGGGGCCGCACCACTCGGGACGGACGGGGCGGGGTGGGTATGCGACGGTTTCGTAGTCGATCCCCGACGTCACGATCGGCGGAGAGAGCGAATCGGTGATTCGGCGATGGGCTGCGCGGTCTCCGCGAGTGTGCAGGCGCAGTGCGGCGCTCGCCTGGCGCAGCTCTGGGCTGGAGGGGCGGCCCGCTGGAGGCGGCGGGATGGCGGCCTCTGCGGGTCTCTCCTCGTCGCCGAGCTCCCCCGCCGTCAGAGAGCTATGCAAGAACGCGCGGGACACCTTCCTGGAGGCTTCTCGGCTGCTCCTCACCTACGCAGACAACATCTTGCGGTAAGCGGCGTCCCGTCCGCTCCC
>JANHGO010007359.1:0-20106 GCA_024606505.1 Aquila spilogaster | reverse complement strand
CAGCTTGAGGCTCACCCACCTGGTACCACCACCATTTCCAAGCCGAGGGTGGCCCACCACCCCCTCCGTCCCCGCGCTTACACTTGAGTCCTGACTATTTCGGAGTGGATCTTCGCCACGCCGTTGACGGCATGGGAGCCGACGATGCAGAGATGGGCCATGTTGATCCTCTTGGTGCCTCCCTCCTCTATCAGGGACATCCTCCGCAGCCGGTCCACGTCGTTAGGGAAGAGGGACGCGATGTGCTGCCGGTGGAGGTGGGAATGGTGCCGACGTTTAGGGATGTCCCACCCGATGGCTCCCAAAGAGGGGGCCGCAGCGATGTCCCCGGTGCATTCATCACCAGCCAGAGCGGTGGCTTTTTACTCCAGAGTGACGGTGCAAACCCCCTCCAAGGGATGCCCTTCCCCAGCACGGATCTCTCTGGACAGAAGGACCCCCCAAGCCCCCACGGAGAGGGGCTTGTGGGCACATGCTTGGCCAGCTTCGTGCTGCCAGACCAGGAGGCCAAACCACCATCACCTTTGTACCCCCAACCTCATCCTTCTCCAGGATGAATTTAGCATTTAGGGAGCAAAGAAGTGCCAACAGGTAAGTCGGTAAGCAATGGCTGAAGTCTTTAAAATAGCCACTAACTGTGGGATGCCAACAGACCGGTGGAAAGGGCTTTTCTTTACACACCAACCTCCCAAAATAGCAGCCAGAACCACCCGGCCACATGCCCAACATCATCGGTTTGTGCGTTCCCCTAATCCCAACAGCACAACGCTTGCCACCCCCGTCCCCCTCTCCGGAGAGGGCTCCTGCGCCGTCCCAAGGCACTTACATCCAGGTGTCTCTGGTTGATCTCGTAGATGATCTGCAGGTGTCTGGGGAGCAGCTTCTCCACCAGGTCCACCGGCCAGCGCTCCAGGGCTTCGGGGAGCACCGTGTGGTTGGTGTAGGCGAAAGTCCGCTTGGTGATGTCCCAGGCCTGCCGCGGGGAGAGCCGGTGTTGAGCGGCGAGGGTGGAGGCAGCCCCGGGTGGGTGCCAGCACCCACGCATGGTCCTCCCGCAGCGGCCGGCAGCATGGCCAAACCGGCTCCTTCAAGTCCGTATACCGGTTAAACCCAACCAGCAGCCACCCAGGCCACCAGCAGCAGCAAAACTGGTTCCCCAGCTCCTCCGCTGTGGGTGGGCGGGAGGGTGGGCGCAAGCGGAGGGCACCCAGGGGCCAGGTCGGGTCTCCCTACCTTATTCCACGGCAGCTTCTCGATGTCCACGAAAATCCTCATCAGCTCAGGGATGGCCATGGCAGGGTGCGTGTCATTCAGCTGGATGGCAACCTGTGGGGAGGGCAGGGGTGGCACGTGGGGACACGTGGGGGACACGTGGGCACCCCACTGCGCGAGCCAGCCAGGCACCCATGGGGGGGTCCCCAAAACCCCTCCAGCCCTGGGTGTGCATCTGGGAGGCGTCGAAACGAGCTCCAAGGCACATGTCAGAGCAACCCTGGCTCGTACCTGGTCGGGGAAGGAATCAAACACGGTTCGGACACTCTCCGTGCTCCCGAATTTGGACGCTTTGAAGCGGCGTATGATGTCCTGGAGGGTGGCAGCCACGACGAAGTACTCCTGCTTCAGCCGCAGCTCCTTCCCCTCGAAGAACTGCGAGCAGAGGAGCGGGAGGATTGCACCGCGCTGCAGGATTGCACCGCGCTGCAGGATTGCACCCCGCTGCCCAGGCACGCCTGTGCCAGAGGAGCTGTGCCTTGCCGGGGCTCCCTGCCGCCGCACGGCCCGGTGGGACCCCCCAGTGCCTCCCCCAGTGACGGTTTCGCCAGCAGCTCAACCCCCGACGTCTTCTCACTTCCCAGCTTTCAGCACAGGGGTTTTGAGATGTGCTGCTACAAACAGAGATTTAAATCCCCCCTCCGCCCCGAGCACTGCGGAAAACTGTTCTCCCCAGTGCCCTGGTTTGAAAATTTTGGCCGCAAAAAAAGATACTGGGGCGATGGGAAGGAAAGGCACAGGGGCTGTATTAGCTATGTCTAAGACAAAAATGAAAACCACCATTCACGCAGCATAAAACACCAACCCGCTGGTCTGCGAGAGAGGATCTGCAAGCTCACCACTGGAGCTGTGGTGCTCCCAGCTCTGCTCACCAGGCTGGGGTAGGATTAAATGGGAAAAGAACCTATCAGGGCCTGCCCAAAACAGGCTGCAGGGCATCCTTAGGGCGAGAGAAGGGAATGGGCGCAGGGAGGCACCGGGAGCCCCAGCTGGAACCGTCCGTCCTTCTCAGATGGGTTTGCAGCTCCCCTTGGTGGAGGCAAGCGGGGGGACAAGGGAAAGCCGGAGCGACGGTAGGGTCCTGGGGAAAGGAAAGTCCTCGCTGTCCTCAAACTCTCCCCCAGAAGTGCTTTTGGCAGCTCACAAGTTTCCAGGATTTAGGATTACCGGTATCAATCTCGAGTGTGGGACGTTGTTTACGGCCGCCTCGGTACAGCAGCTCTGCAGTAATCGCATTCTTTGATCCCAGGGGGGGAAATCGAGGAGCTGGGCTCGTGCAGAGCAGTGTCTCCAGGAGCTGACGGGGTGGGATCTCTCCAGTATCACTGCCGGGGGGACCTGCCCTCACCGGGCACCCACCAGCACCAAATAGATCCTAAAAGTCCTCTCTCTCCATCTTCCAAAATGTCCTTTGCCTTCAAACTGTGTTTATCATGCATGATTGATATTTGACATTACGATGTACCGGGAACATGCGCAGCATCGCTCTGCTGGGACGCGGCACTGCTCCTGCAAACACATCCATCAGCACCGTGTGCCACCCAGCACGGGGACAACGGAGGGGCTGTCCCGGGGAGGGGGGGGGAATAACGGCTCCAGCCCCACGAGGGACCTCGCACACATCTGCAGGCTTCGGGAGCAGAGAGGTGCGGAGTTCAGCGCTGCTTTTAAGATGGAGCTGCGGCAGCAAGCCTTGCCGAGCACAGTGGGATCGCTGCGATCAGACAGGCTGAAGGATGCTGTCTGCAGTCCTCTGCCCCGTGGGCTGCGAGTGCCCTTGAAAGATGGCTGAGAAATCCTTGAAGAAAGCGAGGGAGCAAGGGCTCCGATGGGCTTGGCTTTCATTGCTGTGACCGAGGGGAGGAAGGGAAGCTGCACGGCGAGCGGCACGCTGCCGGCTCCAGCAACACCAAAGTCTTTAGCAGATGGAGATAACAGGGGAAGTATCGATCCCAATTTCCCTTTGCTGTCATTTGAGAGGCGGCTGCTGGCGGATCGCATTATCTTTCTGATACGTGCCAGTGTGCGTGTACATCAAGAAGAGATGGCATGTGATTCATTAAGCAATTACACTTGTGCTGAACTACAAGTACAATGAACTCGGCTAAATAGTTTGAGGGCCTTTTTCTCCTCGCCAAATAAGATCTCTCGAGTTCTGACAGAGTAAGAGGCTCCCATTAAGGTTCAGCTTCCCAGTGCTGGTCGTGGATAATGGCCCAGGCATGAAGACAACACAGCTGCCCTGGCTGAAGATGCCCTGTCTTAGGGCAGGGCTGGATGCGGTCCCAGCGGGGTTGAGCTCAGCTCTGCAGAGACCTCAGGAGCCGGCCAGAATTAACAGGTCCACATTGATTTTTGTTTAACTTCTCATTTATTACAGTGCTCTGGATAGAGATTAACTTTCGGCGCTTAGTATTTATTATTGTTTCAGCTGCTTTCAAATGGAAACTGAAAGCACTTTGATGAATGAATCAAGAGCTTTGCCCAGGTTCGCTGTACCTGCCGTGAAAGTGCGATGGATGCTCATCCTGAGTTAGCAACCAGGGAACACAGAGGGCAGATGCCCATGAGTTTGGCTGGGGCACAGAAATCCCTGCAGAGCCATTGCAGCTGCCCCAGGGGCCTGACTCAAAGCTGCCCTCCCTGCATGCCAGCCCAGAAGCATCTCCCACTGCTGCAGCACCTTCGCCTGCATTCCCAAAGGCATCAGCTGTGAGGAAGGGATGCAATCCAAGTAGCAGTTGGCAATCCCAAAGGCTTTCCTTGAACCAGCACACAAAGCAAGTGGTAGTCAGACAGAGCTGGTACTCCTCGCTGCCAGTTCGTGCTCCCAAAGCAAACCATTAATATGCATTTCTCTGACGAGCTGTAAGTCACTTGTGGTGAAGGGCTGCATCTAATTGATTTGAGATGCATCAGCCGAGCCTCACGACCAGCTCTGCTAGGCCTGTGTGTAATAAGTGCAACACACTGGAAAGAGGGGAATTACTCTTGACACTGGGATTATATCTCTGCCAAAGGCATCAATATTCTATTAAAGATATGTGATAACATAACACTAATTACCAATTGAGGGGCCATTAAAGGCAACCTACAAACAGTGGTTCGATCTCACCTTTCAGATTAAAAACACCACAATGATTTCCTGTTCCTCATACTTTATTTCTGCTTTTTTTCTGCCCATGCATAATTCAGGAATGCAGATTGCCAGCAGATACCTAGAAGAGTTCTGTCTTCACCTGCCATCCAGGGGCAACGGCTTCCCAAGCCTGGATGGAGCCAGGAAGGAGATACGTCATGTCTACAAGGCAAAAACAGGGCAGAGAAAAAGTCCTCTCCCAGTTGGATTTGGCTGCCTGCCTGGGGGCAATGGAACGAATGGCCATGACTTAGCAATAGAGGAAAGCACAAGTCATGCAGGATGAACTGGCACCAGGCAGGCCTTGCAAAGCCTTCAAGCAGACCGTGTAGGGTTCCAGCACAGCACCCAGGGATGCCAAGCCCCAACAAATACAGCTCTTCAAAGGCCTCAGGTCTTACAGATGTTATTCTGGTCCAAAAGTCTTCCAAAGTCCAAAAAACCCCTAATCTTGTAGGGGCAAAACTGATTCTCTCATCAAGCGATTTAGTGCTCGGCAGCCCTGCCTGTGGCAGAGGGGTGGAACTGGAGGTCCCTCCCAACCCAAGCCATTCTGTGGTTCTACGTCTCTAAGCCTCGGTGCCCTACGCAGCAGAACACTGCAAGGCTAGTGCCTAAAAGACACAACTGGACTCCTCAGATGTCCCTGCGAGCACCAATGTGTGTCAGTGGGCAAAGCCCAGCCTGAAATTTAGTTATTGGCAAGAATAGTATGAAAATTATCGTTAAAGAGTGAATAACTTCCCTGTAGAGAAACAGAGGAATTAGAAACTGTCTCGTACTCCCAGCTGGTGTTAACAGCATAATTTAGCTCCGAGCAATCCTTCTGGAGGCCAACATAGAGGAACACAACACTGAGGAGCACACATTAAATAAATGTCTAATAAAGGACTAAGTGAATCGCTGCAGGAGGCCGAGGAAGGTCACACAGGAGCCAGCAACGAGGAGCTGCACTTCTTCCTGCAGCCTCGCTGCTCGGGAACCCCCCGGCATCTGCTCTCCTGCATGCAGCAGCCACTGCAAGCCATGCATTATTTTAATGAGACACAATAATATTCTATCAGTTCTACAAGCTATAGATTGAAGCCGCAGAGAGAAATAGTCTGAACCTCCATATGATCAATCTTGTCAAAACGTTCATTTAATCCCTTACAAATGAAAGGAAGATGTGTTTAAAATGTCATCCTTGGGGTCTAGCAGCCGGGTCCCTATAAATCAGTCAACCCGGGTAAACTGTGTTATTTAGGAGCTATTTGACAGCACACGCGCTGAAAACATTCTTTAAACCATGCACGCAAGGTTTACATTATCCCAGACGTTAAAGCAATGAGGATTTCTTTGTTTTACCTTCCTGTGAGTAAGTGCCCCCCGCGCAGCGGTTGCACTCCGAGGTGCATACGCTGAAGATGGATAGGCGCAGGTTAAGCGGGGACGTACACAACTCAGGGCTAAGCAAACGCGCCGCCGAACCCGGGGACTCATAAGCTGATGGAGCTGACAAGGAGGGACAACCGCGTGCGAAATTTCAGGCAATAACTTACTCTGCTGGGGGAATTCAGCCCTTACTGTGACGCGGACGCTTCTGCAGCCGTGCACCTGAGCGTACACCGAGCAGCCCCCGGAGCCGCAGCAGCACTGGCTGCCCGCACAGGAGCAATGCCTGGGGACGCACAGGTGCCCATATTTACCACGGGCTCATTTCTCTCTGTCAGCATCTACTTAAAAATGCTCAAGAATAAGCTGCGAAAATCTCTATGACATCTCCAGAAAGGACCAACTTTGCACCCAGCAGCGGAGCAGGTGGGAAATGGAGCGCTTGGCGTTGCTTGGGCATCAGGCATCGATTATTTGGTTTTGTTTCATTCTTTCTGTATCACTGGGTGAGATACTTCACCTCCTGAATCAAGTTCGGCTTAACCATCGTGTCGGCTTAACCATCTTCATCCTTGCCAGAGGTAGGTCAGAAGGCAGCACCTGACACCCAAAGGCACTTTGGGAGCGTCCTGCAACCGTTCCCCACCTCCAAACTCTGCAAGACTTCTTTCTGGGGAACAACGCCGCATTTTTGGATGAACACCCACATGCCCATTTAACAGAAAGGATGTTTGACAGATATGACAATGGACAGGGATTGGTTGGGTTCTTTATTGGTTCTGAAGGTGCTTATATTTAAAACAATTTGTTAGGCTCTCTGTGATTTACTGCCAAGCAGGAAAATGGGGCTGAGTATTGATTCTTTGCCTTTTCTATTGCAAATGGGTGTAATGTTTTATAGTATGTCAGAATAATAGCAGTGGGCACTTTATCAATGTCAAATGTTAAAAATGATCAGCTATTGTGATGTAGGAGATTAAATATGAAAGCTTGATGGGTATATAAAAGCAAAATGGCAATAATAAAGGGATTTTTATGTTCAACTCGTTGCTCTCCTGAATCTACCTGGGGAGCTATTAGAGCCAATTGTGCTGATCAGTGACATATCACGATGGGTTAAAGGACTGGAAAGCGCTGGGTTTCATTCCCCAGGGGGTGCTGATTTGTTGTGCAGCTGATCTGGGGGCTGGAGGCCAGCATTGCCCTTCCCCACCAGGACATTGCTGGCTCCCAGCCCTTCTCGCCATGCAGCAGCACAGCTGGGCAGCCGGAGGGCACACAGCCCCAACCACACCAGGAACCCACACACTTCTGCTGTGACCCAGACAAGCCAGCTAATTGAGGTCAGTTAATGCATCGATCCGAAAGGCAAAGACGCAATGAGGAACATGACATACCCCACCAGGGCACGGCTTGGAGCAGCAGCGTTAGGTTTTAGCCGGATTTTGCACAGCTCCCACTCAGAATGGTGGTGAAAATGCGAAGTACACCCACTTGTCTCCTTTAATTGACAAACTGAATACCTTTCCGTGAGGATATCACCAGGCTGGCTGGGCCTTAAATATTTAATACCTAAAGCATAAGAGTTTGTCAAACATCTCTTTGCTGCACCAAAGAGCTGAGCTGGGGAATGGCAGCAGCAGAAAGGCTCACACAGCTGTTTCAAGAGCAGAGGAGAGCTTCCAGCAGCACGAGTGCAAGGTGGGAATGGGGAGAGGAGCCTGAACCCAGCGAGCCCCACAGCCTCACCTGCACGCTGGTGACACTCATCCCTGGGCTCAACCCATCAGGAAAATACCACGCTGGAATGGTTCAAGTAAGGACTACTTCCACCAGTCGTTATTAAAAGTTGCACAAATACTTTGTTATAAAGGAAATGAGTTTTAAAAAGCAATGAAATAATAATAATAATAACAAAAAAAAAAACAAAAAAAAACAGACAAATAATTCTGGAAGCCCGGACTCCAATTAATATTTTCTTTTCAAGTTGTTGTAAGCAAGAGGAAAAAATGCACAGGCAGGACAAATGTTCTCCTAATTACCCAAACACTTTATTAACCGGCGCTAATTAAAGCGTTTCTTGGAGTCTGACAAATGTCTGGAATTGCTCAGTTTAGAAGTTAGTTTTGACTCCAGTAATATATGCCGCATTAGAAAGTTATGGGGGGAAAAGTATCTTTCAGCTCATGTTTTTTTATTAGAGCTGACAGCAATAATTAGTTATTTGCTACTAATGGGGCAGCCCCTGGAGGGGAATTTGTGAGATGGATGGACTGCGCTCATTCCAGCAGTAATTGCTCTGAGCCTCGGTCAGAAGCTCTGAGCAGATTGTCCCAAGCACTGCCCCTCCACTTCACAGCCATCCTTTGGTTCCCTTACAAGGAAAGCGAGCGGGATGACCCGCTTTATATCTTAGGATAAATAATTCCTTAATAATTCCTTAAACTAGCCGAGGAAGCACAGGACAGGCCCTGCTCCAGCACACAGAAGTCACGCACCGGAACGCAGTTGCTAAAACCAAAGTTCAGCAGTAATGGGAGCAACGCGGTGTCTCAGCAAATGAAGCTGAAACTCTGTAATTGCGGCCGCAGATTTCCTCGGAGCCATTGTTTTGCTGGAAGTAAGTATTTTGTGCAGCTTGGTCCTAGCAGGCAGTCATTGCCCAATTAGCGACAAGCTCCTCACTCGGAGTAGAAGTAATCCACATTACAAACGCCATTTGTTTTGTTCCAGAGAATAATTGATCATCTTTTTAAAGGGGCAGTGTGAAAACATTAGGCCTGAAATTAAAGCTTCGCCCAGCAAAGAGAAACCTGGATTCAGCGTTCAGCATAAATGATGGGTTTTTACACCGCTGCGTCTTGCAAATCCCCAACCGCTGGAGCCAACGGATTGCACAAGAACCTCAGCTCTTGTTAAAAGCAGATTTCAGGTTTTCTCAGATACAGAAAAAGCCCTGAATATAGGAAACTAATGAGCTGCGTGGATTCAGAAATCAGAATGCAAAGAAAGAGGATCCAGATTTTCTTTTCATCTCATTTTTTTTGAGCTTGACACATAATTTTGGATGCTTGGGTTGTCAATACCTTTTGTTTCTCATCTTTCCTATAAACTGCAAATGATCCAATTATAGAGTAAAAGGAAGAGAAAGGGGGGAAAGTGGGAGAAATAGAATAATCTATGGGGGAAAGAAAGTAGCTGAGATGAAAAGCTAATGAAATGACAAATGTAACACCACTCAGACGAATTAAAGGGGATTTAGTGTCAGACAGAGTGGGGAAGGCAAGCAAGTGAGATCAGCCCAAAGACTCAGTTCCCATCCTGTGGCTCCAAGATCTCTACTTGATCCACTCTTCTTCCCTCACTCCAGCTCTTGAGTTCGTGCTGGAATGAAAGAGGAATAGAGGAGAGCTATTCTGAGCCCTGGCTGAAACACATCACAGCCACGTTCTCTTTGTGTTACAAGGCTGCGCTTCCTTTGCGTTGAACAGATTTGCCATGTTGTAAAACAAACCTGAATTCAACCAGAGAAGATCTCTGGAGCTTAATGTTGAGAAGCTCTATTTTTCTTCTCTTTCTTTTTTGAAAGAGATGGAAAGGAAATGTGCCACGGGCTGAGAAAGGCACTTAAATCGCGCTCGCAGAAGAGGTTAACGGGGAAGCCTTGACAGGTATGCTAATGCTCCACTATTTAGTCTGTAGGAACTGACATTAAAAGGCCTTGGTTAAAGACATGGCTCAGTGTTTGAGCAATTTAATGAGGTGTTTCACATATCCCGACCTTGTAGGAACTATCACAACTTTCCAAATGTTTCTGGTTGTGTTGGCCATTTGGCCTGACATCCAGGCATGCTGCTAACCCAGGAGCTGTGGGAGCCAAGCCACCATGCCCGTGCTTCCCCATTCACAGGCAGTGTGGGTGCCGTGGGCAGAGTGAGTACCATGGGCATTGTGAGCACTACAGGTATTGTGGGCACCCTCAGTAACCTAACACTAACCTCAGCCTAACCCTAACCCAAAAACAACACAATGGAATGAAATGCAATGCAACGCAATGCAGTCTTAACCCTAACCTAACCCTAACCCAACAACAGAACATTGAAATGCAATGCATTCCACTGCCCGTGTGTACCATGGGCACCATAAGCACTGAGAGCATTGCAGGTACCATGGATACGGTGGACATCATGGGTATCATGGGCATTGAGGGCACCACGGATGCTGTGGGCATCACGGGTATACCGCATCAATGCAGCCTCTCATCTCACTAAGGCAAGCAACACCACAAAACCTCTCACCATATGCCTGAGCTGCCAGCAGACATCATTAACCAAAAATGCAGGAAAACATTTGAGATGAGTCAAACACAGAATGTCTCAATGTTGACCTTTAAATTTTTGAAGTCTCTTTCACCACTCCTTCCATCTAAGAATGGAAAGCTGATTTGACTTCAGAAATGGAAAGTTTTGATAAAGAAGTTAAAACCTGATGGTGGGATTGTAAAATCAAGCACAAACTGTGTGTGATCCGTGGCACCAGGCCTGGCTCCTGCAGCAGTGGCAACATGAAGGTTTGGTGGTCAATGGCACTGCCACATCCATCCCACCCCACGTGTCTCCAGAAGGGGCTCTGCTGACATACAGTCCCTGGTTTCTCCTCTTGCCTTATTTGTTCCCATTCCTTCAGAAACAAATTAGCACGGCACATTTAAGCAACAGGCTCTTGGGACTCACACTGCTTTGGATAAATAGACATCCGAGTGACCTAGCATTTAATATTTTAAAGTCTTGGGGAACAACACAGCAGGCAGCACTTTGCCCAGCTTGAGCACGGTGCGTTATTTACAGGTTGCGGTGTGCTCAGCCAGGGAAGCCTCAGGGCCTATATTTCTCTTTCTCTCCATGGAAGCTGCCACGGACGTGTTCCTGGGAGGCTGCAGCAGCCAGGGCACGCGCTCCTGATGCCACAGAGCACAAAGGCCATTCGTAGGCCATCTCACAGGGTTAAGAGATCCGTGGCCATTCATTCCAACACAGTTTGGCCTGAAAAACTGTAAGCCAAGTGGTGAGGGCAAAACATTGGGTTAGCCTGGGGAAACACGCCTGCAAACCCCACTGCTTTCCCTTGGACCCCACTGGGCTCCCATTGCCACCCCAAGGACACGCGCTTCCCCCAGCACCCTGCCAACGTTGGGAAGGAAACTTTGGGAGCGGAAAAGCCACTCGATCCCAAAGCTTTTAAGGGAATATTGAAAAGAGCGAAAAGGGGTTTTGAACTTTTTTTTTCCCTCCCCCCTTGAAAAAGAAAAGAAAAAAAAAAAAGCTTTTAAAATAAATAGCTGGCAATGCCTCTTGTTGCAGTAATTCTTTGCCAGCCATAAATGTGTCACTCTAAAGTGCTTTATTTAGAAATAAAAAAAAAACAGAAATGTTTTTCTTTCTAGAGCGCTCTGCATTACATCAAGTTAAAGGCTGGAAGCGAAATTCTTCGCTCTGCGTACCCCTCCCTGCTTCATACATTCATATATTCCCCCATAATCTGATCTAGGTTATAAAAATATTAAAAAAAAAGAGAAAAAATAGAGAGACATCTGGCTCTCCCACACATCTGACATTTCCCTTTATGCCTGGTTTAACTTTTTTATGACTGCCTGGGTTCGCTTCATCGGAGAATTCCTCCCTTCAAATGAGTTTCCTCTTTTATGTAAGAATTTTTCCTTTAGACAAACCTGATAATTTTTCAAGTTAAAACGTGAACGCTTTGAGTGCTCAGGAAGTTGAAGGATCTGACCGATGGGGACATAAATCCGAGTCTATTCATGCTGCAGTCCCTGTGTCTAACTGACACTTTTAGGAGGAAAAAAAAAAGGGAGAGATGTGGGTACAGGGGGAAGAGAGCTTTGTTTGGGTTCTGGGTCCGAACACTGAGACCTCTGCTATAAAGAAAGGCTGAGGGAGTTGGGCTTTTTCAGCTTAGAGAAGAGAAGGCTGCGGGGCCTGAGCTGATGGGCAGCTCTGCCCATGGCCAAGAGTGACACTGGGTGGGCTTTAAGCTGTTCTATGATTTTTGTCCCTTGGGAACAAGGAGCCCTGGTCTCACCCAGGGCTGGAGCATGGAGGTACCGTTTTGGACACCATTTAATCGGGAGCAAAGGGGTATCGGCGCCCCACAGCCCAACCCCAGCACCCACCACATCCATCACTGACAGCAGCACAGGATCACGTCGTGCATGAAAGCAGGACACGTCCTATTGTTCAGTAATAAGGAGGGGGAAAAGAAAAAAAAAAGATCAAAAAAGCCGGGGACTTAAAAGACCAAAATTACTTCTCAAATAGAATAGGGAAAAAAAAAAAAGAAAACCCGAACATGCCTTATCACAGCGGAGAACAAGCGCTGTGCAAATGTGTGGGCCTGTGAGTGGCGTGCAGGTTGTTTTGAATAGACGTGTGACATTGTCAGGGAACCTTCCATTGTGCCTCTGAAAGGCACTCGCAACATTGCATGAAAATCAGTCATTTGTGTCACCCTGAGACCGGGAAAAGATGCCGGGGAGGTTTTTTTTCAGGGTTTTTTTCAATATATTATTATTTTTTTTAAAGGCAATGTCCCCAGAATAAGACCTTCAAAGCCAGATAAAGCTTATTGCTGAAAGGCGTTGAGAAAAGGCAAGAAAGCAAAACTTTGGGGATGCGCAGCAGCCCCGGATGCACTGATGCAGCCCTCCCTGCCCACTCCTCACCACACACAGAGCATGACACAGCTGCGGGTACCCACAGCCCCACCACGAGCACCAGCATCCACAGGGACCCCACTCCTTCGCGTGTCCCCTTCCCAGACTGCCACACAGCAGTGCTTCCCAGCCCGGCCCCACAATGATGCAGAAGAGAGAACACGATCCCCTGTCCCCCCCCTTCCCCCCTCCAGTTCTGCACACTGTTCATGGGAGCAGCAGCTGGGGGATTTTAGTTTGTTCCTTTTTGACAAATGCACTTCCGTTTTCGCCCACAGTTTCCTCTCCGGGAACAAAAGAGACGTTCTGCCAGTTCTAATTAGCTGCCCCAACCACTCACAGCAGTGGACTCCGATTGAGCCTTCTCTTAAACCCTTCCCACTTCCTCCAGGTGGGCAGCCCACATTGCCACCCCGATTCCACATCCTTGGGGAGGACACACAGGGTATGGGGACAGCTCTGCTCCTGCACACAACACCCACTGGGAAGGGCTGGGGACCAAGTGTGCCCCCACACGTCCCACCCGGCAGCTCTGGGGTGAGCCTGTGGGCACCCCAGCACCAAGGGAACACCCCCACATCCCCAGGGCACCACTGCGCTGCCCTGTGTCCCTGCAGGGTGGGCTCAGGTTGGGGCAGAAGAGGGTTTGGGGGCTCGGCAGGCTCAGCCCCAGCTTTCCACCTGCATCCAAACACCTCATTAAATTTTCAGAGCACTAACGGCACAGGCTCCAACACAAATAGCTGCAGAAGCCAGAGGGAAGGCAGGGGAAGGGCAGAGAGGGAAGGAGGAGGGAGAAACCGAAAATAAATAAATTAATTAAACAAATAAACAGGGAGAGAAAATAAAATAAAACAACCTGCAGCCACCCGAGCACTCATTAACAGCGGGAGAGAAGGGAAGGGAAGTGTCTCATTGTCTGGGGCTGTCATCCTTCATCCTGACGAGCACTTAGGGAGTCGCGACCCCTTTCAGCATCTCCACACAGACGATCAGCCCTGCATCGGTCACCACCACGTCCCCGCATCATTACAGGGATACAGGGACGGGCGTTGCACCACCGGTGAGCAGGGACGTGGCAAAGCTCCACACCACCGGGTTGGCATCGGCGCATTGCAAACCCCTTTTTCCCCCCCACAACGCCTGCAGCTCGGTGCGCTCTGGGAGGCCGCGCTGTCAACAGGCACAAAGCAATTATGAGAACTTGGGTTAAAGCAAAAAAATAATGATAATAAAAATAAAGACAGCGTCATCTGCTTGGATTGGATCCAGGAGAAACGGCATTAGCGGGGAGGCCAACAGATGGGGGAATGGGGAGATGGACGATGCAGAGGCGAAGAATGAGCAGCAGAGCTGGAGAATCTGCAAACTTGTGGTTTCGGTGCTCTGCAGACAGAAGATTTCAGCTGAGGCTGCTCCCTGGCATCACAGCTTGTTACCTTTCTGCCTGAGCTCCCTTTGTGCTTTATTATAATTTTAAAGCACGGTTAGCACTGGTGAGAGATCCTGAATTGACAGCCCCGGAGTGATGCCTCCAGCGCGCTGCCCTCCCACTCGGGTTGCTGTTGTTATTTGTGTACTCGCCGCTCTGACAATGGGCTGATCACCGCGCGGATAATAGAAGCAACCCCTGGCTCGGTGGGTTCAGCTCCGAGGGGGAGAAGGACATCAGAATTCACCATCAGCTCCAGCCGCAGGGAAATAAAGGAGCAGGGCGCATTTGCGGCCATGCATTTTGGGGACACGGAGCGAGCGTTTGGAGGATTTGCTTTTTAATCACTTTGGGTCAGCAGCACTGAAGTGTCTGGCTGAGAAGGGGATGCTCCCAGCACCAAGGTGTGTGCATCACACTGTACAGCAGTGCCGGAGCCCACCTCCTTCCTCCTTGATAGACTCCTCTGCTCAACCTGTTGTGATTTAAATTAAAGACAGCTGGCCTCATGCTGAAACCGGTGTCACAAGGCTTTTAGCAGCAGCTTGCCTATCAGTTTACATTCCCTCCTCCAGTTATCCCAGGATGCTATAGCTCTCTTAGGTGGGGTTTATCATGACACAGAACAAGCACTGTCAGTGCTCGCTCTCAATGAAGCGACAGCTCCAAACACACCGAACGCCTCTGGATTTTCTCTGCAAACATTGCTTGTTGCTGGGAACTCCTGTTCCGCCGGACTGTTTGCTCCTCGTCAACACAGAGGAAATTTGGCTGGGTGCTTCAGAACCTCCAGAGCAAACACTCCGCAGTTATTTAAGCAAAAAAGCAAACATCTGTTAGTGAAATGCAGAGGAAATGGGGACGCTGCATTATCCCTCGCCTTGCCCAGATTGGAACAGCAGGAGGTTGGCCAGGGCAGTGCACCCGGGGCCACGCTGAGGCACAAAGGGGACACTGAGATCAACCTCACACACAGCCCCAGCTCCTGCCCAAAGCCCTCCCTTGCTGGAGCAGGCTCTGCTCACCCTGCTGTGCCCCCCGCTCTTTCCATTTTCTCCTCTGTGGTGCCTAATAGCTGTTCTCATCTCCAGAGCCCCTGTGAGCCTTCTCTCCTCCTCCCTCTTTGCAGCCCCCAAGCTGTGATGCTGAGCTTCACCATCAGCTTCCATCGTTCTACCCAAAAACTCACCTCCTGCCTCCAACCCCATGCCTGGAAGAGAGGAACCCCCCCGAACCCCCCATGGCAGAACCCAGCTGACGCATCCCACCTCCAGGCACTGCTGCTCCCAGCCAGGGCTCAGGGTGCTGCTGTGAGCTCAACCCAGAAGTCTTCCCCCTTGCTCTGGGGCTCCTGGTGCTTAGTTATTGGACGTTGCGGAAACTGATTCCATGTTCCATCTTTTTCTGGTTCCGTGAAGGGACACACCAGTTACACCATAAGTCCGATTTATTCTTTGCAGTGTATTCATTAAATCCCAGTTACTTACTGCATTATTTAATGGAATTGATGCTGTAATTAAGCTACAAGCAGACATTAACAACCAGAACCATCAGGGAGGTTTAGGACCCTTTACTGCTCTGTCCCCAGTGTTACACAGCTCCTAATTTCAGACCAATTACACCAGTGGATTGGGGAAAGCTGCACACTGCCCGCATACTGAACACCAACAGGAGCTCCAAACAGGCTGTGGTGTGAGGCTGTCCCACCACACCACATCCCAGCCCACACCACGCATTCCCCAGCACTGTGTAGGACAGCACTGATGCTTTCTTTGCTTTGCCCAACGCCCTCTATCCACCCAACTCCACATACAAATTCCATGAGATATGCTTCTGTTTGCTAAACACAAAAACCCCTGTGCTGGGTTCACACCAAGTTCCAAGTGCTGCACACCTTGCACATCTCCAGTAAGACACAGAGCTCTCCGTCTCAGGTTTCACTGCATGGGAATAACTCATTCTTTCCATTGCTGGGGGAGGAGGAGGAGAAGTTTGGGCCCATTTGTAAATTACTCCACGATTCACAGGGGCAGGACACAGAGTTTTTATCCTTAAAAGTGCATCAAAGCCAAAGCCACAATCACCTCCAAAGCACGCGTGACCTGATTTCACCAGTGCTCAGGAAAGTTATTCCAGCACAGCATGGAGGCTTTAGATAGCAGATCACCCTGCCCTGGCACTCCTTCCTCTGCAGAAATCCTCTTCCCCCCCCCCCATTGCAATCAGGTCTGCTCTGGATGCTCTGTTTCTTAGCAGGAAGAAGGATGTAAGAAACAACCCCCATACCCAGGAGCTGAAATAATGCCAACATAGAGCCCCTGCATCACTGCTTTCCCAGCAGGCACAGTACAGAACCCAGGCAGGTAAATACTTGCTGGTGATACTTGCCCACCACTGGGAGACACTGCAAGAGGAAAATCCTCACCTCTGGTTCCAGATAGGGATGAGCTGGTACTGGCAACACCAGGGTGCTGTAGGGGCAGCAGGGAGACTACAACTCTTCCCTTCCCCCTTGATCCCAGAGCAGCAGCTTGCTCACAGTGCCATAAGTGTAGAGCTGGTGCTGAACCTCCCCAAGGCTTTGTGGGATGGAGGTGAAGCTTTAATAATCACTGCGATTGCGTTAGGAGATTGCTTCCTGGTGCCTTATCTGCCCAGAGATATCAGCAGCCGGGATCTTATCACGCTGTAATTACCAGGTCTAGATTTGCACTAATTGGCTCTCTGGAGTAAAGTTACCTCCAATCTGTGTATTATGGGTGCTCAGCAGGAAGCGATTTACAGCTGAACAGGTTCTGTGTGATGATCTAACAAGGATCAGCTGTGGCCACAGCCTGGAGAGCAAGGAGTGGGCACAGAGGACGTACCTCTGCCCTGGGTCCTTCACCTGGTGCATGAAATGGGGGATTTGCGATGGGCAATGCAGTGCACCCAGTGCTCTCCTTTGGGGTGCACGGTGCCACGCTCAGCCAAAACCCAGTGCCAGCAGACTGGGCTTGTGCTGTGCTTCACACTGTCCACTTCCAGAAGTCTGCTCTGCTTTCCCAGCAGGCAAAAAGGGCCCAACAACTAGCAAAAGTCTCTCTGGGAAGAGGTAAAAGTGACTCCAAGCACCTGTGGGGTGCAGCAGCAGAGGAGTGATGCTCCTGAACTGAAGCACCCACCTGGATGCTGCCTTCTCCCTGTAATTAGGGCCTATTTGTCTCTTTGACTTCAAGTGGTATTTAGAGCCTGGGACCCTCATTACTTCAGCAGCGTGATTAAAAACAAGAACACCAAAACCAGATATGGAATTGAGATGCTGTTCCACCCCTCAGGGACTGCAGCACATCGCCCCGATCAGAGGCGGATAAGGAGAGCGGTGGGTTGGGATGGGTCCCACCAGCACACCCTCATCTCAGTCTGTTTGTTAACTCTCTGCTTTTTGGTGATGTTTGGTTTGCATAATGTGATAATGTGATCACTCTTTAAGGGGGCAATGGATCCAAATAAGGGGCAGGGGATGGGTGCCCTGCAGTAAGGGCTGCCTGCAGTACTGGGATACCAATGCGGTCACAAGTCAGAGGGGTCTTGAGGAGCACCAGTCCACACCACAGCCTTTGAAAAAAAGGCACATTTGTGCCCTTGGACACTTTCAGCAGTGTCAGTGGCTCTCTGCCTGTCCCCAGCCACCAGCTCCAGTGCCACATTTGCAGCTGCATCGCTCTCATAGCAGCTGGCGTGGAAACCTCATCTCCATCAAGTTCAACTGCTTTCCTCTTATCTGTCCCCTGGGTCCTCAGAGAGTGACCAAATGCCATCTTTTCATGTACTTTTCTTTTTCTTTTTTTTTTCCCTAAAATACTCCACATTTGGGAGGCAGGTAGCGCATGGCCTTTGCGAGGCTCCAACACACCTGGTCCTTCCCTCGCAGGTCGGGGCTCAGCGTGCTCTGCCAGGGACGCAGCTGTGTCCTCTTCGCACGGACAAGGTCATCTTCTCAGCACTGCCTGCTAAAACAGCATAATAAAATTACCTCACATGAGCAAGACGTTCCTGCTAATCACAGCTCTGCCGGTTTAAGTGCTGCTACATGAAACGTTTTGCTGGCCCAGTTTCACCGCTCCGCTTCTCACCTCTGCTAATGCAGCAATGTCAGCAGAGGACTGCAGTGGAGATACAGTTCCTACGAACTGATGCTCAGCAGCTGCGTTTGAGGCTGTTCTCTTGTCCATAGGAATAATGAAATCCAGCAAGAATTTAATGGCCATCTGAGATGCTTGGGTCATGCCATGCCTTGGTGCAGGTTGCCCTCCCCAGTGCTGTCCTGGTGGGAGCCCTCCTGCCACCACAGAAAGGAGCAGCCCCAGCCCTGGAGAGCAGAATGCTGCAGGACAACAGAGGAGCAGATCTGTGCTGTACTCCTGCAGCCCTGGGGTCATGGAAGGCAATGGGGAAATGAGGCTATGTGTCACCCACAAAGGGCTCGGAACACATCCAGTTTGGGCCGTGCAGCTCCACCAGTTAGGTCTGGGAGATTACTATTCCATTTCTATTCTATATTCTGTAACTAAACAGTAGAGAATAAGAAAATGGGGCAGATGGAAACTCCAGTTGTTAGGGCTGGATTTTTTTTCAGTTTTATTTTTAATTTCCTTCCTGAAATCAGAACACCCCCGAAAAAAATCACAGAATGTGGGCTACCGGGAGCCAGTGGTCACACAGTGGGCCCTTCCGTGGGGCAAGGTTTTTAATAGCTTCCTAGCGATGGGAGGCCGCTATCAAATCTCAGCTGGAAGGTTTTTCTTTCCACCCAGCTGGATCCTGAAGCCTTGTTACACCATGAAGTCACCGAGATAATTTTGGAAAGGGAGTTGTTTGTGGCTTGTTTGATTCCTTTCCTGACAAATCTTCCAGGTAAATCTCTGCGCTTCACAGTGCTTTTTTGTTTTCCAAGCGAGAACAAAGTCTCTGATGTGACAATCATTTACTGTTGGACAAAAGCGCAGGGTAACGCGCTTTTACCATGTTAATATTACATTAACACCGAATGTGGTGACTCTTCTGCTGGTCTCTGCAGACGAGCAGCGGAAAGGTTCCCTGCTCGGCAGTGCCTGGCTGGTTTTTTAATTGCTGTCCTTGAAGAGCTGGAGCCACAGCACTGAGGTGCCAGAACTCTAAGACAGCACTGTGTGGCCTCAAGCTGCCCACTTGCCATCTCTTGCTCCATAGCTCATACTTAAACTGACACACTTGTAGTCAAGAAGGAATTTTTCCTGCGGATCATGTTAACGGCAATCGCGGCAGTCTTTCTTTTTTCTTTTTATCCAAAGAAATTCCTTGCAATCACAAGGGCCTGAGGTCAGTGCTCCCCATTCTTCCGCTCTCAGTGTCACGCATCTCCCATGTTTCCCTCTTCCTATAGATCTGAAGTTTGTAACAGGCGCCAGGAGATGCTCAGCAGCCCCTGGTAAATGCAGGTTTTCCGTAAGCTCTTCTGAACTGCTGCAGGAACGCCTGAGATAATGGAGGCCTTTCTCCTAGCGGTGTACCACTTCCTCAATGGAGCAAGCAGCCTCCCCCTCACACACAGCGTGTTTAGTAACTTAGGCTGAGGACTTGAGGATTCGATAGTTTTTCCTTCCAAATTCAATTTTGAGAGCCGTCGCTTCATTTTGAGATGCAACTCGAGATGAAACTACCGCACAAATGAGTACTCAGGTTTTGGGACTGCCCACATTTGCTTCCACATCTTGAGCAATGGCCAACATCGCTGGCCGACCTCTCATCCGTTAAACCTCTCACACAACTAACTGGACATCCATCCTATTATTTTCAATCCTTACCATGTTTTCACTAGAAAATGACCCCCTAGCCATGAGTTGTCTTGGTATTGCTCAAGCGTGCTCGTGCACCAGTTTTAAATGAGTTGTTTATTAATTCCATCAGGCGATCGCTTGGTCGTGCAGCATGGGGAAGGATAAATATTGCTTGTGCTACAGGAAACAAAGAGGCTTTGGCTGAGAAAACACGCCTGCAGGGAAAATTGGTCTGAGACCGCTGTTATTGATGACTCAGGTATGGAGGGAACAACTCTTTTGAAATCCTCTCCCCACATGCTCCGTCCTGTCCCCATGACTCATCCTTGGCTTAAAGGGATTACTTAAGAGCGACAGGGGA
>JANHGO010007358.1:0-20106 GCA_024606505.1 Aquila spilogaster | reverse complement strand
ATGGTCCAGAGAGAACCAAGAGCGGCCTTTCAGTATCTAAAGGGGGGCTGTAAGAGAGAAGGAGACAGACTTTTTAGTTTGCTGGGTCTGGTTTGTAAGGACAAAAGGAGGAGAGGAAAGATAAAGGTGACAACTGCAAAAGATGGAAAGTTAAAGACAAAATGGGGAAGAAGGGGATCACAGGCAACGAGTGGAGCTGAGACTTTACAGAAGGGAGGAAAAAAAGTTGCTTGTCTTCAAATATGTGGAATATAAGGTATGAGTTCCAGTAAGTGTGATCTCAAACAGAGTCTGTTTACGCTCAGGTTTAGGTGTAAATTAGAGAGAAAGAGTTTGGATAACTTAAATTCAGAATTTCATGCATGCCTCCTACATTACTTCTACTGTTAAATACCCTTAATATGCTTGGCAATCTTTTTATAATGTGATGCAGTCTTTTAACTGAACAGTTATTTGTTTTGTTCTCCAAGGCGTGCTTGTTTACCGTTTTTCCCTTTTCTGTTTTACATGAGCTGCTGTTTTATACGTATCTTCAATGCCAAGATACTGAAACGGGTCTTAGAAAATGGAGATTTTTAGGAATTCAGAAAAATGTATTTGACTTTGAAAGGATTTTAACTTTTCAAAAAGGTGAGCCAAATAGCAATTTGCAGAAAATGGGACACAATTCAAAGCTTTGTAATTTTCTGACTATTTTATAGGAATCCCAAATTAATTACTTTCATGAAGTAAATTTTTGAATGATAGAAATAATTTTGGTTTTTCTTTTTTATTTTTATTGACCAGTACTGCTTCATCTTGCCTCTGTACTAAGCATATACCTCAGATGTAACTTGTTATCTGCATAGGCCCCTTGGGGGAGTGTACTCTTCTAGCTTCATTTAAAGATGAAGGAGATACTAAAATTTGAGCTTCCTCGTAGGCTTCTCCTTTTTTGTCTTTTTGCATAAACAATAGCTTGGGGTTTTTTAAGTCCTGTTTAACTTAAATGCTCCTGAAATAATATCAAGACAAATGCTCAGACTGCAGCTTGTTTCTTAAGCTGGGGGAAAAATACGAAAAAGTATTTATTTCAAAAGTAAAATGAATTTAAATTGACATACAGTTGCTAAAATATACCAGTTAACTAAATGGAAAATATCCTTCTCTTTCATAAAACTGCTGAACCCAATATACAGTTACTTTTCTGGGATAAGGACTACTCTGATCTGAGCAAGTTTTTTGTCAAAACTAGTGTATTGCTGCACCAAAGTTTGATCTCAGTGAATCAAATATTTCTGTTCTACCTTTTGGCATGCAGAGGCTTTTTTCCCCCTACTTCAGTGAGACTGCAGTCCTAGCACAAAAACATGTAGTCTTCAGAGGAAAGTCTGAATTACTGCCACTGTTGTCCAGATGCAGGAAAGACAGGATACAAATTCTCCTTAGTACTTCACAGATTTCTGAAAGAGAAAGAGGAACATGAAAGTGGGTATTTTAAATAAATTTCTTTGCCTTGATTTAGATTCAGACTTGGATACTTCTATTGAGCCAACACTTTTTCACATGAGAAGTACAAATAGTATGGCATCATTTGGGGTGCAGGGTGCTGCTCTACTTTTTCTAGATATATCTGAAGCTGGCTAGTAAAAACTAAAAATGGTTTATGGCTAATTTGCCCTTTGGTCTCAGCAGGACTGGCCTTTTAAGAAGCACTGCGCAGGTAGTACAGTCCCTCAGGGGGGTGTCCCAGCATGGGTCACCCACAGCCACGGATCCAGGAGGACCCAGCCTGGGTCACTTTACCCAGATCTAGGTGAATCTCGTACCAAACCCCAAGGAGTACTGATGGTAGAGCTGCTGTTGTCAGCTTTATGCCCCCAGAAAAGGCATTATTTGTTGAAAAGCAATTACTAGATGCAGTCTTTTGCTGCTTTATGTTCATTTTGTGATAAAGCTGCTGATAAAGATTAGATACCAGTTGCATATCATGCTTCACTCAGAATAAAAAGCTTCTTAATTTGAACAGCAAATCTCCACGGGCTGTCCCTGCTGACCCTTCCATCTATGCATCTGCAATATTTTGTAGCTCTTAAGTTGAACCTTATAAAAATAACATTGCTGATATGAAAATGCTTTTCACCCTCCTGATGCCCCTGAGATATGTTTGAGCTTTCTTTGTAACCTTTGATTTTTTTAAAAAATCTTGTTGAAGAAGGAATGCAAGATGGGGAGCATGGTAGGGAAAAAAACAGAAAGGACAAACAACCAGTCAATACTTTTCAACACAAGAAGCGTCTTTGCATCAGATTTTCCGAGATATTTTGCATTGGTCTTGTTTAAATCAATGGTAGCATCTCCAGTACACTGAATGGGATCAGAGTTCATTTCAGTGCCGAGTGCTTTTGAAACTCCTTTCCCATTGATACTTAGCAACGACCTTCATTTTCCTTTCCCCAAGTTAGTACACAGCTTTAGAAATGCTAGCTAAAAAGAGAACACAAACTTAGTAGGGTATTTGCCCACTTCTAGTTGGAAACTCTAGAAGGAGGTAGCCAGACCACCTACCATTGCTTACATCACTGTGACTGTATTAGGTTAATTTTAATTCACTTAAATTCAGTCCATTCAGTCTCTCTCTTTTTCCATCCAGACAAGCAGAGGAAGCAGATGGAGGCTATTTACTATAATTAGATGAATTTTAGCAAGGCATGAGGCAAAGCAGACTGTGGAGGAGGAGGGCAACGCATGCTGGGGTAGGTGGGTACAAGTTTGCTGCCCTTGTCTAATGTGATGATTTTAATGGTGTCAACACTGATCAAACCCTACTATGGATAGAAGAGGGATAGCTTTATTGTGAATGATAAAATGCAAGCTTTATAGTAGTACGTCCTCACATTGGCTTACGATAGGCAACTTTTTCTCCAAAGGCATTTGTAAAGCTTCAAAGCTACACTGAAACCTTGGTTTCTTTGAAGTCCAGCAGTGTTTTGGTACCATCTTCAGTGTCAACAGGTTTCCCTGGTGGGCTTCCCCTGCCGAAGTGCCAGGAAAAATCACCATTTGTTTGCCTCCCGAGAGTCTCACTGAAGCCGACACAAAAAACTAATCAATGCATCTGTTGTTGTAATGCATTAAATTAATTAGGTCAAGAAAAAGATGCGTAATACATTTTTAAAGGCATTCATTTACCTGGTCTTCTCTGTGACTTCCGTCTCTGTGCTCTTCTGGAGGAGGCACTGTTTGTACACTATTTTATGTCTTCTACCACAGTTGTTAACGCTTGACAAATTATGCAGATTATTAGTAAACTTGTAGGACTTTTAAATTGAACGAGATCATTTTAACAGGAATTTTAAGAGTATGATGGACTCCTTTAGTAATTTTATTTCTGAAGGTAAGTCTGGTGTGTTTCTTCACTCTTCTGGTTTTGTCCGCACACAATACAAGAGAAGGCTATAGCATTTTATAAATCCTTTGTGCTTCCAGTTATTCAATGGAAATCTTTAAAAGTCATAGACATTAACTCAGTAACATTAACAAGTGTTTTATTAAATTAATGTTTAGACACAATGAAGTTTATGCCACTTTATGATAATGAAAGTTATGTGCACTTATAAGTTACTGCTAGTAATATTAAATATGACAGTAGAAATAGTATATGCCTGGAATTTGAAGGGCTTAGTGTTTATTTATTGACTAATGAGTTGATTTAACTACTCATTTTCACTTATGTTTACATAAGTACATTTAATGTTTACAAGTACATTTAATACTCTGAAATTCTCAGTCAGAATGACAGCTTTATCTTTAGTTGTCACCGAGTAAAATAGAAAACAAGAACCAGGCTGACACAGATCCTTTTATATTGAATGACTAAAAATCCCACTCCTTTATTATTACCTATAGAAAATGAACTTTTTCCCCTGTACAAGGAAATTGTAAGTATCTAGGTCAAAGGCAAGAGAATAGTTACTAAATAATAGTGATAACCACACCTGTGTACCCTGAGAAGTTTCTTTCTTTTCCTAAGGGACCATAACTCAGGTGCTTGTGTTTGAAATGCCATTCCTCACATCCAGAAACATTTCTAAGTCCAGGATGACTCACATCAATACATGTAAATCAGTCAGATGTATTTGAGAGACATCTGCAGTGGGAGGAAATCAACATAATTCTGTGGATTCGTAGAAACTACACCTCAGGGTCACTGAGGATCTGGCCCATTACTCATCATGGCAACAGTGGAGACACAAATTTATACTGGGCTGGATTTGTTCCCGTGACACTTGCTTAACACAGATATCTGTTCCCTCTTCCCATATAATAAAGTCTCACAGTTGATTCGTATTCTTGCAGGACACTAGGAAAAGCACAAGTGGCAAAAATGTTATTCCGCAGGCATTGTATAAAAGCCCCAAACGTATGGGCCCTATTACATTATGTATTTTTCCCAGCTGAAAATCCTACTTCTTGGGGTATTTTTTCCCCCAGCTATATTGGAGAGTGGGGTAGTTTTCCTCTAGTAACCATGTTATAACATTAAAATAACAAGTTTCTGTTGCAAGGTTAACATTTAGAAAATATTTTTTTAATTTCATATTTTCTATCCTTCTTTATTGATAGTATTTGTCATGTTAAATTAGGGGAAAACAATGCAGTACTTAATTTTCCCAACATAAACAATATTGTTAATTTAAAAAAAATATTTTCATTAGTTATTTTCTATTATACTAGGGAACCTTTGTTCAGAAAAACCCAAACTGATCGTGGATAAGTAAGTAATAATGGGTGTTAAAAAAAAAAAAGATTATTTTATCTCACAAATACTATTATAGGAAATATCTTTGCAGTCTCTGAATATAAATCAGTAAAACGTTTGACATTTTCATAACTTTAAACTTGGGATAGAAGTTTTCAGCAAAAGTCTGTCTTTTAGGAAAAGTCAATTACAAACTTCATCTGGCCCTCCCAACACTCGTGCTGATCTCAACTCCGAAATAGTACAGGGGAGCCAAAATTCTCATCCTTCTCAGTCACAGGACCTTGTCCAGTAGAAGCACCTCTAATGGTCTTTGATTCTGGAGACTTGGGATGTGATTCCTTCTTTCCCATAGGTTTTATATCAGCTTATCAAGGGATGAGCCATGAGCACATGTTTAGGTGCAACACTTCAGGGGAGTGTTTGAAGGCTTCATATAAAGTTATAAGTGTTTGGAGTTCTTCTTGGAAACACTAGTGAATCTTATTTCCATCATTTACCAATTAAAGGAAAAGTCTTAAGAAAACATTTGAAAAGCCAGCACTTATAAACTCAAAACAGCATATGAAGCAAAGAAAACATTATGGTGTTATTGGCTTAGCATCCCTAAATTGTTTGTTTCCCACATATTTTCCACAGGCACTGTAGTTCTTTTTTGGAAAATAATATTTTAATTTTACATTTACAGGTTTCTGTATGCCTATTTACCATGATTGTAATTTCTAGCAATTAGTCACAACATTTTAATCTGTTAACTTTGTAACTTCCCCCCCCGCCCCGCCACTTCTTCTTGCCTTTCCAGGCTATGTTGTAAAATTCCTAAACTTGGTAAATTAAAAACAGATTCATATGTTTTTCAGATATTTTGCACTTGAGCTGAAGAGTTTAGGTTTGACAATTCACTTAATATGAAAGGTGTTAAATACTTTATTTTACCTTAATGAGTGCCATATTCCTCCCTTTCTCGCTCACTCTCTTTTTCAGCCAAGTAAAACAAGAACACTATTTTCTTCATTTCTGTTTAAATATGTGAAACCATTACTGCTGTTACACACATGCAAATTATTTCACAAACAATTCTCTAGTGCATTGCCTTTAGTTTAAGAGGAAAAAAATGTGGTGGGAAAATAATGTAAGGTTCATAAAGAAAACTTTATTTCAAACTTTGTCTAGAGGTTTTGCTGTCAGTGGGTTAATGCACTGACTACCCTGTACCCTCCCCACCCCCCCGTCTAAGAGCTGATCTTAAACCCCAATTTTGATAACTAGTAAAATGCATGATGGTTCCAGCTGAGCTCCCACATTTGTACACTTCATAAAACTCCCAATCGATTAGGAATAACCAAATCTTGATCTTCCAGCAAAGCCCTTGCCAGAGCTGAACTGCGCTGGGAGACGTGTGGAATCTCCTTGGTCCCTGGCATCTTGCCTCATCCAATTCACTTCTTTTCCAGGAGACATCTCCAGGGCTGTAACACTTCAGTGGGCAGACCCACAAAGAAATCCCCCTATTTATGTGAATGCGAAATGCACTTGCACAGTGTTGAAGCAAACGTAGCGTTGACACAGTGTTGAAGCAAACATATCAAGAATTTTAAAAGACGTATTGGAAGAGAGCTTTTGAAGAGCATTATATTTAATATAAAACCTTTTCTTCTGTTTTCTCCACTGTATTTTTCTAACTGCTTGCTTGGGTCCTCCAGCAGGCAGACAGCACAGGACCTGCCTATCAGAAGGGCTTTGCAGGACATGTCAACATGTCCTGGGGGACAGCTGTGTACTAGAATGCGCCTTATCCTCCCTATGGTATGGATACGTCTCTGGGTCCCAGGTTTTTATGATTGCAGTGATAAATTACCTATTTTAATAGCCACATTGTTTTATGAATATTTCATTTTATGCAAAACACTTGCCCTGCTGAAAGCAAAAGTACCTGTTCCATATTTTTAGCTTTGGTTGCTAAAAGACGAGTTCAAGTGTTTCAGATACTTGACACAAGAGTGCTAATTTATACCGGTCTTTTAGCTGTGGGATTGATCTGCAAACTTATTTCTTTATAGAACTTCACCTTGTCTTTAGATGTCAGAAATGTTTTCCAAACTTCTCTTTCCCACAGTTCTGAATTTTAATGAGTAAATTCAGCAATTATTGTGGGGTTTCTACATCACTTTTATACAGTATAGAAGTTGGAAGATAGAAAGGACGAGTAGGGTTAGAAATACCTGGGTTGTCCTTTTTGGAATTTAATTACCTAAATTATATTTGTTATAGTTTTTTCTGTTTTTATCTTTTTTTTTTTTAAAAGCTTTTTTTTGTTTCTCTGATATACTCACACATCAAATTAAAGGAATGAATTAATGGATTAACGTAGTAAGTTACAAGAAATCAAATTCAGTTTTAAAACTAAGGGTTATCATAAAGTATCATTGAAATCTGTCATGTGATTGTGAATAATCTCTTTTGATAGCCAAAAAGAATATAGATTACTTTTCAGTACAGACATGTAAGACAGACTAGGGCAGTGGGTCCTACAAGCTCCATCTGCGGAAGAAATTTGTTAGTGCTGGATCTTCAAGTCAAATTTGGCCTCATTTGGACTAGTAGTTTTCCATTACATGGGATATAATATTAAAGAATGGAAACTTGGCTGTAATTTCCCAGTTTAAAATTTCATAGCACTTGGATTTGTGGTATTCATAGGAGGATAAATTCTCGGAATGGACAGTCTAAACCTGTGAGGCTCTGTCACGCTGCTAATTGGTTAGTAACAACCACTTCTGGCAGCTGTGCCTGATGCTACTCTGCTAGCTCATTCTTCCCAATATTTTCAGTGCTCCACAACACAAACTGAGTTGAGGGCAGATGTTGCTAGCAAGTTCATGTACACCATGTTTTGATGGTTCTGGGCATACATTAGCAGCATCCCCTACACAGGGGTATTGATCTAAGTATATTGAACCATGTGTTAGGCTTCGAAGAGCCTTATTCCTGTTAGTGAGAATCCTTGGCAGATTAAATGAGGTGTTTCGTAAGAACAGGAGCCCAGCCTGGTTTCCACTGTTACATGTCAAGACCTTCTTTCAGCTCTTCTTCTTCATACATCAGTCGCCAGGCCTCGAATCTGTGGCCTGTGATCACCTGTGTCTACAGGGCCCCCAGTCTTATGGTGTCCATAAAGAGAAGCCAACTGTTTTTATGGGTCACTTGGAGTCAGTATCCATTTCAGATTATACGTGCCCTGCCATTTTCTAACTGAGGGATATATACAGGTATACAAGGACAAGAAAGACAGGGAACATAAATAAGGACATGTACTGATTTGGCCCTTAAAGGCACCAGAGGGCTTTTCCATAGAGGTGCACTAAGCAAAAGTTAGGGTTCATAACCTCCCATCCACCCTCTGTGATCAAAGTCTGGAGTCTAGGTTGTCCATACACATTAAAAAGTGTGTCCACCAACATCTCTAACATGATGTGGAGAGGGTATCCTGGGTTATAAAGTTCTATTTGCTGTTGGAAATTGCTGTGGCACCTCTCTGGATAATATTTTCACAGTGTAACACATCATAGTTAGGTCATGCTGTGTTTCCTTTATGCACCATCAGTAATTTCAGAGCAAGTAAGCTCCAAAGTCAGATGAGACCTTGATGATAAAAGCGGTTCTCTGAACTCTTCCAATCTGGGCAGATGTTGATGGGAACAGGTAAAATGTTTGGGGAAGACTCATATTTGCAGTGCAGATTCTAAGTCTGGTACTGAATAAATCATTGCAGTTATTTGTTTAATAGAACCAAGAGTAGAGTTCTTCATTCTTCCCAGAAATGAGTTGTCTCTTTGTCTCTTGTGAAGGTTACAACTTGAAACCCAGAACTGCAAAGATAAAAAGAGATTACAAAAATGGTGCAAATGTGATGTGCTGAGGAAGGACAGTGCTCCATGTTATGGGGTTTATTTGGGGGGTAAGGGGAAGGTCTGGGGGTGAATTTATTCCAGACTCCATATTAGCATAAATAAAATGAAGCTCTTTTTCTCTGGGATTTGAAAGTTTTTCAGAGGTTGTTCTGCCAGTGGTGAGTTCTGACTCATATTCACTAAGGGAAGGAGAGGAAAGATAAAAAGAGTAGACTGAAAGTAAAGAAGATTATTTCCATTTCTGTCAAGTGCAGACAGTCGGGGTCTTTTTAATTTATTTGCTTAACAGTTCTGTAAGCATAAATTAGCTAGGATGTCTTAAGCAATGCACCTTTTTTCTTCTTGTCTTGCTCTTTAAATTCCCTTCTTGCAGTGTCAATGCTTAAAATGTAAAGAAGGCTAAATATTTAATAGAAAAGAGGGATACAAACCCTTTTCTTAGGTATGTTTCATGATTTCTGCTACATTTACCAAAGACAGTCCTATATACCTACCCATTTGGGCAGCAGTCAAGTCCTTTTAAGTTTTCTTTTGTTGGAAGTCATCTTCTGTTGAATCCTGAATGGGATCAATAAATGTATTTTTAATGCACAGGAGGTTTCTTTTTATTTAAGCAGTAGATTCTTAAAATATTTAGCATCCTTTCCATTCTCTGTTGAAATACTCTCCTGTTTCTTTGCAATACATGTTGACCTTGGTATTACTGCAGACTGTATTTCTGTTTTGTTTCATAGCAAGAACACTCTGAAGAGAGATGGCTGCTTATTAAACCTATCTGTTGTGGAAGCATAAAAAGATAGTATAGTGTTAATGTACAGCTGGTTCTACAGGCCAGATCTTTACAGGGAAGACCTTAGAGAATAGCTAAAATCAACAACACTATTTTGAATTGCATGAGCTGAGAGTCTGACCCATCCTCTTAAATGAAATTACACAGCACTTGCAAAAAGCCTCTCTCTGAAGTTTTCACTGAAGACTCCCAGGGAGCCCCATGTAGGTGGGTTTCTTAAGCTTTTGTTCTGCAAACCCTCATTTGTGCAAATAATCCCATTGAAGCAGATCGGTTTTATTATTGGGTTTAGGCCTGGGTGTCTGATCACATGAATGAAACAGCCAGGATTGTACTCTTCAATCTGAAGAGCAAAAAATTATCACAGTATAAAGTCCATAAAAGAAGCTTCTCTAATCTTTCCTCCACCCTTCCAGTGAAGATTTTATTTAGCAGGATATGATGGGTTTTACACTGTTCTGCAGGTTGGCTCTTCTTTGTTAATGAGCAGAAAGTATCTGGTCTCATTCATTGTTAGAGCTATATCTAAAGAACACTGCTCTTTCCTCCATTCTTTTCCTGCCATCTGCTAGTTCTTAGTATCAGTTGAGATTCACATATTCAGTTAACTAGAAGCTTTGTTTATTATTTTTCTGGGATAACTGGAAAGAAGAAGTAGTAGAAGAAGCAAAGTATATTTATGTCTCTTAAATGCAGCAAAACAGTTGCTAACTGCCAAAGTTTTCAGAGATGATCAGCAAAACTTTGCAGCCAGAGGGTCTGCTGAATCTCAGAAACTGTCTCTTCCTCACAAAAACCTCTGCAGAAGTTTGAAAAAAGAAATGTTTCAGAAATCTGAACATGTCTACTGTATCTGTACAGCCTGACCTTCAAAAATTCACGTTATGCCAGAAATTATACTTCCAAAATTGTCTTGTTAGGAGTTTCTCTACAAAAAGCTACAATTCACTTCTTCCAAAGTATTATAATAAATGAGCTAACAAGACACTACAGTTCTCCTGGGACTTGACCCAAGACCTGCCTAACAGAACAGACATTTTTCAGAGACTCCAGAAGGAAACACTGCAGCGCCTAAACTTCCTGTGTAGACCGGCCAAAGGACTTCTTCATTCTTTTAATTCTCTCCTGAAACTAGGGAGGTGCATTTTTACTAAAACATAGCTTTTGTAGAGAAGCTGCAGATATTCCTCTCTTTGTTTCTTTCTCTCTACCATTTTTTATTTCAGCTTCAGTATTCATGGCAGCTGTGGACTAGGTGATATTGTCCTACTGCTTCGTACTTTTATGAAGCTATACTATCTACAGCAATCAACACGTATTTTAATGAATTCCTTATTTATGCCTGGTGTAATGGGTAATATTAGCTACAATGGGATCTCCATACAGCTGGTGTCATTCTGCAGAGGTCTTTTGACCTCAGAACTACAGTGATTTTGCACATCAGTATCTGGTCTCTGCTATATAATAGCAGAGTCCTAACATTACAAGTGTCACTTGAGAAAACACCATGAGAGGGTTCTTTTTTCCCCTGTTTGTTCTTTTTCTTGTCTGCCATTCTTAAAGCTTAAGCAAAGCAATTTTAAATCTCTTTCATTCTCTGATATTGCTGTACAGTAATCTCTGGATTTTTTTTTTAAACACCACAATAAGCTGTACATCACTTTTACTGATGATAAGGATGACCATGACTGTGTGTTGTAGTAAAAACAGGAATTACATATGGCACAGATAGATTTACAGTGAGATGGATATTGTACTTTACTCTGTTTGGGTGGATACTAAGTTACGAGCCTGAAGGTCAATTGATCCCAGAATAGGATTGTGGAGTCTGAATGCCAAAGTGATCTATTCCAGTCTCAGATCCCAGCTGTAACATGTGGGGTGAGGGGGAAATGGTGCTCTGAAATAGCAATTTGTTTTCCATTACGAAGCACTTCCAGGAGGTTTCTCACTGTATTGAGTACCCACTAGCCCCAGCGCTGCTCTGTCTGACAGTGTTTTATTGCCAGAATCGGTGAAGAAGAGGAGCTCCCCTTCATTTCCCACATAATGGATATATTGAATATAGTCTATTCCTTTTAGTCTGTGACACATCCAGACTGAGGAATTGCATTGAGTAAGGTGAATTGCTGTTTATTTGAAAATTAAGATGCATGACTGTGTACCAGAAAATCTTTGTCTCTTGGTTGGTAACCTGTTTTTAAAAAGTGTATTGGTTATGAGAAGAGAAAATGCTGAGCTCCTTATCAGTAGTTTTAGCTGTAACGTTAGGCATCCCTGTCTCTTCCACGAGGGAAATAGCTCCCTTGGGCCCCTTGTTCCCAGGTATGGTATGTGATGGGATTTGTCAGCTCTGAGTTATTTAGTAGATGGAAAGGTAGATTGGCTTGCACGTGCCAACGTGGCAGGCAGAGGAATAGTTCCAGCCACAGGTGAGTCTGTTCTGTGCTGTGGCGATTATATTTCTTGTCCACTTGGAAAAGTTTGCATAAAGGTAATTACTAGGGGATGAGGCAGAGAAAAAAAATCCTTTTTTTTTTATTTTTAAGTATGTATAGTTGCTGTAAAGAAACAATAGGCATTGCTGGGGCACAGAGTGATGTAGTTTTTACCTAACGTTTAGGGCATTCTTTCAAGAAGATGCCAGCTATGTGAGAAAACACTTTGCAGTACGAAGTTGGTCATATTTCTGAACTCCTCATCAAGACAATCATTTTTTTCCTTCAAATAATAATAATCAAGCCCTAAGCTTTTCATATATGCTTTTATGCTTGAATGTATCTCCTGTCATAAATTCTCACTGGTAGCAAGAATTTTGGCCCTATGTAAGTAGTAGTGGCATCATAGACTGCTTTAACAGCTCCCCACTTCCTCCTGTAAGTATATTTTTATGGGTATTTTATGAAGTATTTATTAGAGGTAGTACTTGAGGTGGTGTAGAGACTTTCTACATCAAGTCTTTGAAAAAACAGTGTCCTATTTAGAAAATATTTCTTTTACGAGCAGTCAGGCAAACACTTAGATATATAGGTGGATCATAAAAATAGGTGAAACTACTACTGGTCCAAGGGATATTTTCACTTTTCTGAGGAGGGGCAAAGTTCATATATTCCTTAGTTAAATCTTTGTTCTATGCACACACCAAAAACTTTCTCAGTTTGCTTCCCTTTTACACTTTCTCATTAGCTTTCTCTTATTTTCATTTTTAATTTCCCCATCTTATTGTTTGTGAAAAACAACATATTCTTTAATCACAAATGAAGGAGGAAAGTGAAGGTGCTGTCTGATTTCGAAGGTTTACTTCACAACCTCTTACACTGAGTGTTGCCACGTAGTGTAGCCTGATTTAGCGTCATCATTCTAAGGGAACCTTTTCTGCCAAAACTTCAGAGGCCTTTTCCAGGCTATGCCCAAGGTGTAGGATCACTTCTCTGCTGTACTCATCTTTTCTTTAATAGCCATTATTTTCAAATGTTTTCTTTCTTAGCGAATTCAAATAACCTCTGAGTTTAGGCAATTAGTCAATACACCTAAGTGGCTTAAATTGTGTATCTGCTTATGTGTTTTCCTGGCTCACATTCCAATTTCTCAAAGTTGTTAGAGAAAGCATAGGAGAGGGATAAAAGAAACATAATCTCAAATTGAAAGGAGTTATTCAGTCTCTTCACCAAAGAAGAAACTCCTGAGATTGTGCCTCTTTGTTTTTCCAGAGCACCTGGCTATGCCTCAAAGTGCTCTGGTAATTGATAGATTAATAGCAATGCTCCTAGTCTTCAAGGTATTTTCATAGATAAATGCAGGCAGTATCAAAATTTTGTGGGCAAGCTTCAAGCAAGAAAATAAATTTCTTAAAAAAAAGTCCAATACCTCACTTTTTTTTTCCTTCAGCAGCACATAGAGTTCAGTAGAGGCAGAGGGGAGACAATTCTATTGTCTGTTGCTTTTTTCCTGCCGCATCATTAAATCTATTTCTTAAAAATAACATTTTCCTTTTTCCACACTAAAAAACCCCAAACCTCTGCAGTTGGAATACCTAGATTATTTTAAGCTGAACTGAACTATTTAATCAGAAAGAGAGAAGACATTGCTATTTAGGAAATTTTAAAGCCCATTACTACAATTCAATTTAATCAAATTTCAAACTGAAATAGCCTTTTTTCAAGCCATAGATTGAAACAGGTGTTGGAAATGTGAAATGGCCTTTTAAAGTGTTGTTTGAGACTTCTGCCTGATTCAGGCTCTGACAGATTTGACTTGAATTCATTAAAAATTTTGGTGATGTTAAAAGAATTTTCAAGGGAGTAAATTATTTTTGTGGAAAGGTTCTTACACCTCTCATGATGTGTTTAAATTGCCAGGTCTGTGGGGCGAGAGGTGCTCGCGCTGAGGAAAGACTGAATCTTGGTTGGTGCCTGAAGGAGTAATGTGATGTAAATAATAAATGGCAATATCCACTTCGATTTTATTATACAGTATACCTATCAAGGGTACTGCTTTTCAAGGAGCGTCACCCCTTCTGTGTCTGCAGTTCCTCACTGGCATGGGTTGTTGGCATCTTCACACTCATCCTACCGTAATTTGAGATATAATGAACTACGCAGCCGAGGTTGGAGAACCAGTTCCTGGCAGGAGGGATGGATGCCGTGGATGTGCCGGCTCCTGGCCGGTCAGCGTGAGCATTTCTCGTGCTCAGGAGGATGGAACTGGATCCCCGCGAGCGTGGGCCTAGGTCTCCAGCTGCCACAAACCCCACTGCAGCTTCTGCAAAGGCTCTTGGCAGCAATTGAAATTCTGAGCCCCGGGCTCAGGGTGGGCTTGCGGGGAGCCCCGGCAGGCCTTGAGCCCCAGCAGGCGCTGAACTGCTGCCTTAACTGCTCTCCTCTTAAAAGGTAAACGAGTTCAGTGGTGTAATGAGCCTTTCTGAGGACTGACTCCTCTGAGATGGATATGCCTCTCTGCTTCTGATTTGCTGTTCATTACTGTGCACCATTTGAAGGACAGATGTGCTACTTAATTACTGGAAATGGCACAAGTAGGTCAGTCGTGCTTTGCTGTTCGGAGTGCCAGGCTGAGTGAGACAGGGCTTCCTCTCCAGCCTTGGCTCCGTCATGTCTGCCACAATAAAAAACGCAGGTTGTATTTTTTTTTTTCCTTTTTTAAAGTGTACAAGATATTTTAAATTTTTCTAACCCTGCATTTGCTGTTGTTGAGCTAGTGCTTTATAATTCAATTTAAATATATTTGCCTCTAAGTGCAGTTAAATCTGCCTTTAAAGTCCGATTAGCTAACTTAAAAACAATTTGATGAAGCCTCAGACCTTCAGAATGTCTTTCCTCTCTTTCCAGGCTCTCTCCATAGACATATTCTAAAGATAATTTTTATACATGTTTTCAGCAGTGGTACAGGGCCAGAAAATGTACACACACCAGCTCTGTTCTGAAGCATCTTTTAAAGGTTTTCACGTACTAATGAACTGAGCTTCAGAGGTGACGAAGAATTATCCTTGTAATCCTACAAGAGCTCTTAGCCTACCCTCTCAGCATTTATCTGTGGTGGTGGTTAATATTTATGCCAAGGCCTGGTGTATATTGATTGTGTTTGGGTTTGACTTAAAGCTTCAGCAGATTTAGTCCTGACATACACCACTGCCAATGATATTGGAACCAAAACACAAGGATTCACATAGGTTTGCTTTTAAAATTGAAGTTACTTGTGCAAATGCACACACATGTGCAGAGGCTGTGCCCACGGGGTATGTGTACCTGCTTTCCAGCATCCCTGTGTACACACACACCATTTCAGACTGGGCATGCTGTACTCGTGTGCATTGGCAGAGTGTAAAATCTTGAAAATGACTGGTTTGATAAATGTTTAAAATTGATTGCATCCAACATTTAAAAAAAGCCTTACCAACAAGGTAACAAAGCTGTTGTGCTTTGTGTTTCTTGTACTGTCTTTTAGTTTAAAAGAGTTTTCCAGACCCAGATTCAAAAGGTCATTATCTCACGGGCATATACATGTGTGTTTCTCCTACAGATCAATAAATGTAAATGTCTGTCCACCAAAAGAGGCCCCACATTGAAAGAAGGGAGAACTAAGAATTTGTAGTACAGCATTTAAAAGTGTTCTTGTTGTTGTTGTTAAATGATGGATTTTGTAGTTGCTTTCTCACTGGGCAGTGCCAGCAGATGTCAGTGCCAGCCTCACTGGTGTCCACTGTACTTGAGCTACACAGAGGCAGAGGGAATTGCTTTCCCTTACAAAAGAAACTCGCTGTCAAGTTGCTGTTAGGTTGAACAATGGATGTAGGTGAAGCTTTTGAGCCACCACTTTAAATTCTGACTTGATGCCAAGAATACTGTCAAGTGTTTGAAAGAAACACTCCAAAAATAAGTATAATCACCTTAAACACACATACAGTATCTTTCTTTTCAAGCAGCATTCCTAATCAGGGCAGGAACCTTCTCTTTCTTCAGTTGATCATAAAAACATCTTTCAGAAATGTGAATGTGCTCCTCCCATGTGTGATGGGGAAGGTGCCCTTCAGCGTATGCTGTGGGTGAAATTGGTTCCACTTCAAAACCTTGTATTGGTGTCCAGCCTTCAGATCTCAAATTCAAGCCTGAATTTCACGAGTATTCTCTAAAATGGGGACAAAGTTTCAGGCTTGAGTAATCATATATTGTGAACATGGATTATATACTACTTATCTTGCACATCTGAAAATATGATTCAATATTTGGATATAGTCCTAATCATGGAGGGTTTAAAATCTGAATAGTCTACTTAAAAAATCATACCAGGAATAGTTCATCTTCTATATTGTTTTGACATCCATTAAAGCGTCAATTTATTAATATGATGAGCTATTGCTCACTGCTGCAAAGCAAACAACAAACATCTGAGCAGAAACAAAATCTTCTCTATCCCTACAATATCATTGATTATTTCTTATTTATGTTTCTGTCAGCTGCTTTCTGTTATTCTGAGACTTATCGGATCAGGGCTGCAAAAATGTGCATTTATTGCTGTCCTTATCCTGCTCTGTCCTCTTTCCAAATCCTTTCCTATCAGACATATCTGATTTGCTGGAGGTTATTCCTCTGCCCAGATTTCTTCCCATGCCAGATACAGTTATATTTCTACCTGAGCTTCTACTCCCTGTTCATGTTTCCTCCTGAGTGTGGAAGCTTCCCACTAGTTAAAATTCATAAATTATTTCATTTGGATCATGAAATTGTTGTTGTAGTTAGTCTTTTCACCCTATTTTTACTGCATGTGCTCATAAGCTGCACAGATGATAACATTCTTGAAATCTTGTAATGTCTCTTATTTCCCTTTGTTGAATGAAATTGAATATTTTCAAGTGTTGAATTTCATCTAAGTTCACATCCCCAACTGTCAACTTTCCTCCCAGATGTTCCTTTGTTTACCAGTGCTTTATGGAGTTTTCTTCCCATGTCCAAACCAATGAACCTGCATAAAGTAGAGAGGGTCTCCAGCACTCCTGCCCTTAGTTGTGTATGTGTCAGAAATCTCTGTCTTCAGGGGAACTTGGCTATTCCTCAACATATTTGTTTTAGCAAATTCAACTGCGCCATAACTTCCAGGCAGAGAAATGAGGCCAGCTCTCCATAAACCTTTACTGAGTTTTTTACTTGTTGGTTGTCCCAGTTATACTAAATAATAACTGGTAGCCTGTCACCTGATTTCTGCAGAGCTCTGGTAGATATTCCAATATATTCTCATCACTGTTAGCATATTTTCTCTGACTATCATGTTATGATTCATTTCTAGATATGCATACAGTCTCAACATTTTCAGAATACTATTAAAGGGCTTAATATTTATATCTTTAAACATTTATGTGCTAATAGAAATGCTTAAAATAAGTTACTGAATTCAGCTAATTTAAAATGTTTGGAATTCCTGGAAAGGGTGTGATCAAAGTTGTGGAAATTGGATTTGCAAAGGGAAATGACGTGTATGGGGTTGCTTGTGAGCAGAGGCTCGTTTTGGATTCATCCCTCCTGCCTCCGAGCTTTGATTTATGCACAAGGTTTTCTTTGGCTGTTGCGACTCTCCTTTCTCCCATATTCCGAAGCTCTTGCCCTCTAGCAGAGGCACTGCTCACCTGCTAACTGCTGAACTGCTGCAGTTAATTGTGCTGTAGATTAAGCTAAAATGGTAATTAATTTAGGTTTATCTTTACTAAAAAAACCCCCAAAGCCTCAAAGGATGGTCTCGATCAGCTTCAACTTTAGAGAGTTTGGATTCAGTAGATATTGAAAGGGTTTTTTTTATCCTGTATGTAAATTGTGTCTAGTGTCCAAGGGGGGAGTTCACTTTTTCATACACTCATTTTCACAATAAATAAAATATTGCACAGAGCGGTAATAAATGCTACAGAGCAGGGAAGTTGCCCCAGTGGAAGAAAGTCCATTGGTACTTTTGCACTGTGCTGTACCATACCTTTAACGCTCCACGTTAGTCGAGCTGTCATCGTTGAACATGGAAAAAGTTTTAATAGCTGTCAGTGCATCAAAATGAATTCTCTGAATATCAGTTTCATTTCTGTGTCTAGAATTCAGAGACATGGGGGTTTATACTGACACATCTGCAGCTGCACAATATCTTACTTGGTTTGTAATGGTTTGAGGACAGCACAATAGAAAATATTTGATATGAGCATACTACAGTGCTTCAAAAATAATGTACTGATAGCTTTGGTTTCTTTTATTATTCAGCATCACATGGCTGTTTAAAAGAACCAAGTCTAACCTTAGCATTAGGTAATTTTGTGTTGGCAGTGCTTGCAGCCAAAAAACTTCTCTGTAAAATGATGAAAAGAATAATGAAACTTCAAGTATCATGCTGGTATGTTCCCTCTTTAGAAATTCTGAGGTTACTGCTAACACTTTAGGAAAATAAAAGACAGAAAAAGATACTTCCCTTCATGTGCTATTTCTAATTGGTTCCTATACTGGAGAGTTACTTTCTGGGCTGTGAGAGATTTATTTGGATGGAGAGCAGTAAATATCTGTCTGGTATTTGAAACACTGTAGACTAAGAGAATGATATGTTACATTGCAAAAGGGCTAAATTTAATGACCATCTTTGACCTTTTCCATGTTTTCCCAAAACTGCCGTGATCAGAAGCAGAATAGAATTCATTAAAGCATACAATTTAGGGACGTAAGGGAATACCACGTTGTGATGCTTCACTTTGTTAAATGACTCCTGCAAAGTAACAAATGTCGATTTGTCAGTTTCCCTCAATCCCTCGGGGTGAAGTGAAGGGTTTCTGTCAGGGGCCTGCCAATTCCAGTTGCAAAATAATAAAAAAAGATACAGCAGGAGATGGAATAGTCCTTCAGTAGGTACTCTTGGGGCAGGCTAGCTCAGCTGTCCCACTGCAAGGCTAGCTCAGCTCTGAGTGCTGCTTTAGACATTGCAGCTTTTGAGTGGAAGACGACACGCGTGCCTTATTCAGAAAGCATTCAACATCTAAGAGCGGGGCGATTTGGATTGCTTCTTCTCAGCTGGGAATGAAGTGTAAATTGAGATTCTGAGAGCATATGTTTGTACCAGTGTCCACGCTCCCTTTCACCGAAGGTATGCATATTAAAAAAGACCATGTCTGTTTCTGTTTCTCCCAAAGCTTTAATGTGAGCCTTCTGTTTTAGTGTAGGGAAAATTTATCTCTCTTTTTGTCTTTTTTTTCATTTTTTTTCCAAAGTCAACCTGACTACATGATCAGATAGAAATAGTTTTAGGCAAAAACCTAATGTTTGCTATTTACTGGTTGCAGATTCATTTTGGCAAATACAACTTGTTGCATATGTTCCTAATGCAGCCAGCACATCTCTCCCTGTGCCAGAATCTATACAACTGTATGCCGTAGTAACTAAGCGTGATGCCCTACATGCAGTAGGGCACTGATTATTCTAGAAAAAAAACAGGAAAGGGACAAGGCAGGTCTTTAGGACTTGAATGAAATATGAATTATTGAAATGTGCACATGAAGGTTGCTCAGCCAAAGTCTTCTACTTTGATTTACTAAAGCCATTACTAGACCTGTTTCCAAATATAATATTATTAGTAGTGCAGCTGGGAGATATTGGAATGACAAGGGCTGGGTAGGGGTGAGCAGGGGAAAGGAATTCACCTCATAAGAGGTTTCTGGCTTTCAAAATATATTTTGTTTGGGGGAAAAAAAAAAAAAAAGTTATTTTAAGGAGCTCTGCCCCAACACAGAGAAAGCTGAGCATTGAAGATGAATTCTGAGGTGGGAGTAAGTGTTTCAAGCACAAGCTGCTGAACTGACACAGGACTTGAACCAAGTTGCTCCTTGCCAACAAGGGAAAATACTTCTAACATTGAAAACAGAGGAGGAGATCTGGGCATCTGCAGCCTCTTCATAATTTTGTTACAGACTTCCATACAAAGAATGTTTCTGAAAATGTTACTTAAGCTCTATTTCTGATTATCTCATTTATTAAGCCTGGTCTTCAGTTACCTTTTTTAGAACTTGAATTCTGTGATCGAATGTTTTCAGCCATCCACGTGTAGAAAGACTATCATAGAATCATAGAATGGTTTGGGTTGGAAGGCACCTTAAAGACCATCTAGTTCCAACCCCCCTGCCATGGGCAGGGACACCT
>JANHGO010007357.1:0-20107 GCA_024606505.1 Aquila spilogaster | reverse complement strand
TGCTGAAATGTCAAAAATAGAACCCGCCTTGTTCTTCCAAAGTAATTCCTCAAATCTAAACCAGCAGTGTGGCCTGAAAGTCTATAAACCATCTACCTGGATGCAGATCTCTTTTAAGGTAACTGTCCGTTGCTGACAGACGTATTTTTGCAAGCCCCCAACAAGAGCAGTTCTTTGATATCTGTAGCATGCAGTCAAGTTCAGGAGTCTGAATTTGCAGGTCTTACAAACAGTGTATTTCTACCAAATTTCAGGGAATTTCTGGAACCAGGGATTTTTCTAAACATCAATTAACTTTGAATCAAAGCCAGCCAGTAGCCCTATAAAGACCTTGCAGAAGCTTGCATAATTTTCACAAAACCCAGTATTCATTTGTTAGATGAAAAACACTGTACAAACTGTAGAGATTATGTTGAGATTTCAGGACCCTCCAAGAAAAAGAAGATTCAGAAGGATGGATAAAGACACAGAAGAGTAGTCAGGAGGATTTTTAGGAAAAGTATCTATTACCAAATCTCTTAGTTAATTCAAATCAAGATCTTTTTTGTAGTCAAATTTTGTAGATACACATTTTTCTAATTAACCTTACTCATATCAGTTCCGGAAGTACATTTATTTAAACACTACTATCTCACCATCAAGAGAAAGGAATAATTCATCGGCATCCCACTAGAGGACCTGAGACATCTTAACTTTGCTGCTACGGTAAAACAGAAGAGCTACATCTCCAGTTTGCACTGTGCTTGAAAAGTTAATTGGCCCTACCCATATGAGAATATCTTCTTTAGGGAGGGGAAGGCCATGCACATGTAACTTGGAATTCTGCAAACTCTCTGAATGGATGTTTCCCCAACTCTTTTCTGTATCACCTACACTGATTCTTTTAAACCTATGCCTTTCTTCCACCCACTGCTTATAATGTTGTAAAAAAAAAGGGTCTGGAAGGCATCTCAAAGTATCATTTAGGTCATCCCCTCCACCAAGAAAAGATCAGCTGTTACTAAATTATACTTGACAGATGTTTGTCCAACCTGTTTATCAATCCTTGTATGGTGCAGTTTGTAAAGGCTTCCTAGACAGTCCACTCTGTTACTAACACAGAAAGCATTCCCTTAATCTCTTTTCCTGAAAGTTAAGCTCAGTACTTCTTTTGGATATCAACAACAGTTTATTACTTTTCTCTTTAAAGCTACATTAGAAGACTTTTCTTACATCCATCCAGTTTGCTTCCCTAGACTAAACAATACCACTGACTTCAGCCTTCCCTAGCAGATCATGTTTTCCAGACCCTTGATTGCTCTTGCTCCTCTTCTTGGAATCTTTCAGACTGATTTGCATCTTTCTTGAAATGCAGTGTTCCAAACTGGACAGGGTGCTCCAGCTGTGGTGTGAGACCAGAAGGGATATTTTTTGTTTCTTACATATGCCAGCACTGTTTATACATCCCAGCACAATATTTGGGTTTTCCGCAACATTCTGACCTTACTGACTCATGTTCATTTTGTGTTCAGTCTGGCCCCCAGCTTCTTCTCTGAAGAGCAGCCACTTTGCCATCCACCTCCTATCCTGCTGCCCATAGCTCCTCACCAAGTTGCACTCTTGCTTTAGGCCATTTCTCCATATTTTGTCAAGATCATCCTGTATTTTAATCCTCCAAAGTCTCTACATTTCTTCTTGGGTTAGTATCCTCTGCATATTTAGTATTCTACCATTATGAATCTTAAACTAATTAATAGCACTGGCCCCAAGACACAGCTTGGAGATTCATCCTCCTGGTCAGACAGTGAACTGGTGATAACCAGCTTCTTGGTATAGTTTCACAGGGAGTTACACATCAACAATGTATCCCTCACTTATTTTTGTTGAATACTGCCTAAGACAGTGTAAAAAACCCTACTGAAGTCAAGATGTATGACACCTTCTTCTTTGTTCTATTCAGAAAACCAATTAACCTTAATTTACTTCTGTAGTGGGTTATCTGGTATGTTTTGTGCTCTTTCACTCATTCATTTCTCTCATATGTTGTATGTAGATGCTCACAGAAGTCTGTTGGACATTTGTATATTTTTTTCTTTTGAGGAAGTGAATTTAACAAATTTTTTATTCCGTTAATACACTTCTCTTGTTTTATGGTTAAAGGTGGTGGTGATTCATCATACAGTGCTTCTAGGAGGAGCAGAATATTCTGACGTAACAGCCAGCCTGCTCCTTGTAGCTTTGAAGATCATATCCCCCTGTATTACATCTTTATTAAGACCCCATTCTTTCCTGCTCAGGTCTCTTCCCACAGTTTGTTTGTTTATCGGTTTCCTCACAGCACCTTCCTGTTCCAGGTTATTTTCTCTGTCAGTTCTCTCTGGCTGTCCTTTTTCATACCCAGCTAAGTGGAACTCAGTTCAGCATCGTTCAGGTACAATTTAAGCTTTTGAACCCAAGGTATTTGAGGTGCTTTAGTATAAAGGTTAATTCACCCAATTCCTGCTTTTTATATTCAAATAACTTCATGAACAGTAGATCACACAGTTGTCTCTGGGGAGAAAAGCGCTTAGGAGCACAAAGAAGCTATGCACTCTGCCTTGTCTTTTCTCAGATCAAAGAGATGTGAGTGCTGCTGATAGCAGCTTTCAAGAGATGTTACTGGTGGGGAAATTCAGTGCCCATCTTCCTGGATGCTTGTTTATCTCATGTTCCCTTTCCTTAATTTAGCTAAACATATACGTAGGTCAATCTTCCATTGTCTGTTGCCCTTGGTAATGCCGTTACTCGCCTCATTTCCCATGCCTTACACAGAAAGGAATAAAAATGCAGATGTGCCGTTATTATAGTGTACACAGATGGGTGAAACAAAAGACAGAGACCTGGTTCTGACCTCCACAAAACCACAGTATTTTAGGACAGTGGCTTTGTGGCATTAAATGATCTCTGCCCTGAAAAATTCAAGCACGCAAAATGATGTTTTAAAACAAGAAGCTAATCTACCGCTTAAATTTTCCCTTTTGTTTGAAGGTACTTTGGATTAATCCCATTTCTCCTCTCTGGCTCAGAATCTCATTACATCCATTTTTACAGGGTTTTCTGGGAAGCTGAGACTTTCCTGAAAGCAGATACAATGGAAAAATGCAGCTCACCAGGGTGCAGGTTGGCTCACCTCTTGGCATACACAGGAGCTGGTTTTCCAGCTATGGCAGCTGCCCGCCTCCTTCCGAATCCATCATTTCAACTGTCTCTGATGCTTCCTGCTGCAAACTACTTTTTCTAGATAAACAGAGCTGCAAACACAACCTCCTGATGAAGGAAGGTGTTCATCTATTTTTGTAAATAACAGCTGTGTGGAGCTGGTAGAATGTCCATTTCCCAGAATTTCTGTGTATCACCACAGCAAGCTGCAAGTGTTCTTTAAGAAGTATCTTCATTAACGTGGTGTACTCGTTATTTTGGTCTGTTACACATTCTGCTTGAGGTTGATGGAAATCTAGTTTCTCATTTCTGAGGAAATCTTCTGGCCCACCAACAGAAGGAAGCAACACTGCAGCAGGACTGTAGTGCTTTTGGGTACCAAAGTGGGACTGTGTTCATTCACCACATTAACTCCAACTCAGATACCTCAGGATGTGACTGTTAGACACTCCCTCAGAAGAGGAAGAAGATTCATCCATTTTCTTATGCTTTTCCTTTATTAAAAGTTCAGCATCTCTCCCCACTGCTGACCACTAGGTTCTCAGAGCACCTCACAGAAGGTCCGCAGCCAAATTGTACTCAGCTCTTTGGTGATCTGAAACTTTCCAGGTGCCCTCCAGAGCTCAGCCTGCTCTCTAGACAGCAACACCTGCTTGCAAGCACTGCACACTGCTCTGCTTCCCTGCTCAGGTGTTTCCTTTGTCACATGCACCAGTAATGATCTGCAGATGGGCTGAGCTGCCAGCCAATGCATCACTCCAAGGCTGCCTGGGAGAGGAAACACTGAATCCAGATGAGATTTAACCCGCAGCATCGCACAGGCTGTCCATTTAAAATCATCATCCACTAGCACAGAGCGCAAAAGCCTTTTCCACAGTGTGTGGTGGGAGACCCTGCTACTCCGACGCAGTGGTAAACAGCTAAAAAATATAAAATAAATCTGTGGTCATGACTCATTTCAGAATGCCCACAGCATTGTGATTCTGCTCTTGGATGGTTGTGGCTAAAGAGATTCTCCTGCCTACTCACCAGATACACATTTTACAGCCTAAGCTGTGCAGCTCACTGAGGTGTTTCAGCCAATGTTAATGAAGTGGAATTTATGGCAAAGGCTGAAAGATGGAATAACAAAGCAGGTAATTTGCTGTAAGAAGTATGGGGTTTGTGGTCTGTTTCCATTCCCAGAGGTAAGGGGAAGGAGGGAAACCTAATATGTAATGCATAAACGTCCCAAGGCTTGAGTTTGGTTCAAAGTGCTGCTTTGAACTCCTTGTGCAACCTTGGGCAAGGCACTCTTAGTTATCTAGGCCTCCATTTCCCAGTGAGTGGCTGTAGATTAAGATCAGACATGGTGGCAATGAGCTGTGTAGAAAATCTTGACATGGAAAAACACCTCAAGAGGAAGCTGTGAAGTTATTTCATAGTAGTTTGGAAGTAGACAGAACATAAGTCTGTATTTCATTTGAAGTGCTTGAAACAGATTGTTGTAGGGGGTTCTCAAAGGCCTTCTGCTGAGTCTAGGGGACAGCTTGTTTAGGACCCTGAGGAATTCAGTGAAAATTTCAAGTTTCACAGTGTGGGTTGCTGCTGGCTTCCGTATAGAGGCTAGACTGCTAAAATGGGTTGTGAGAGCACACAGCTAGGTCTGTTTTACTGGAAGTCTGGCTCCAAACATGTCCTGCTCTGCTTCCTGCTCCAGTACATAAGTCTTCCAGCAGATTGCATCTTTGCTGGGAAAGTCCTTGGCTTAACCAAAGAAAGGGTTCAGTTGCCAGTGAACTCACGCAATAGCTATGCCTTAGCCTATGGGTGCCTGACCTTTTGGCTTGCCTAGGCTGCACTGTGCTCAGGTATTGTCTTAGGCTGCATATGTAAAGGTTGCTTTGAAAGTAATGCCTCCTGTTTATTTCCAAGGAAACTTCAACTGATACAAACAGCAAAATAACACTATTTGACAGAGCAAATTCTCACAAAGTCATCACCGTTAGCTAAGCATTTTCATCAGCAATGAAGAAGAACCTGCATGACATGCTCATAAAAATCTTTACTAGCAAAGGTGACGCACTGTCACTGTTGCCAGCATTGAAATACACCGCCCACCTCCTGACTGTGCTCACATCCACTGTTTGGTCTCCATCAACATTCAGCAAGCATCAATGAATGTGAGAGTCCCATTTTTTCCATGTGGAGGAATTTAACCTTCCCTCTATACACACTTTCCATTTCAGACACCACCAACATCCACCTCTGACGTCGTGGGCCAATATAATAAAATAGGAGTCATTAGTTTTGGAGCAGCCCATATAAAATATATAGTTAATGTATATAAGTAACAAAACTTATTTTAATCTCTAATAATATTTTATTAAAACATAAAAAGAGCGCAACAAAAACACAAAACTCGTGGGATGTGTGGCATTGTTTTTGTTAAATTGATGCATCAATCCCTGATTCAATGGCTGTGGTTGCAGTTCCTTGTGAGCTCTCAAGGTGTTCATCAGAGATTTTTGATGAAATCTTACTCCTCCTGTACTTCATCTATTCACAAATGTATATAGTGCTAGAGAGCAATGACATGAATAAGACGTGACTGTGAAGCAAGGAATGTTTTTCTCTAGTAAATGGAGTTGCAAATATACAAAAAAAAAAAAAAGAATGATATTTTTCCAATCTTGACTGTTCACAAGACTGTGTTTAGCCAATGTATCAAAATGCATATAATTATTTGCCATAACTTGACTTGGCAATGCACTGCACCCTCCCTGTGTCCTGGTTTCAGCCCAGATAGAGTTAAAAGGACAGCACTGTTTGGTTATTGCTGAGTGATGGGTGGGCACCTGGGGCCAGGCTGGGCTGCTCAGTAGGCATCATCTGGTACCATCACATTACACTTTTTTTCTTTTTTGTCCCCAAACATATTTAAACAATGTTGTATTTGCTCCTGTTTAAGGCTACCTCAAATCTCCAGCTACCCTGCCAGGCAGTAGCTGTAGTCCCAAGGCATGTTTTGAAGCCACTCTTACAGAGCTAAGTTCTCTATTTTCTCTAGTGATAATGACTCAGACTGAAGAACTGCTTCTGTAGCCCTTCTGATTCTTACCTTGACTCTTTGCTTTGGATCATATTTTAGCCTAAACAAATATTTGCTGACTGCAGTTTCTTGTTTCCTCCTGAAGATGTTCTACCCGTAGGTACTGACACACTTGTTTACGATTATGGCTACTATATTTACCAGATATCAATACAAAGATGTATTTGTCTCTTTAGTGTGTAGATTCATAGTGAAGAGCTTTTGTGAAAAAAAATTAAAATTCTCCAATCACTATTCATTTGGAATGAATTCTGAGGCAATTAATTCCATCTTCTCCTGGATGGATGAGTTCTTATAAAGAAAGAGAAAAAAGGAGATTTCTCTCTTGTGGAGAGGTAACAGTTCACTTTAGGACAGAAGATAAAAAGGATTATGGAATTTTAGAAATATTTTCTTTCTTCCCTCTGGGCTGCCCTCCTTTTGCCTATGGCATCACTGCTAAATATCTAGGCTTCATGCAGAGCTGACGTGTATTTTTCTATCATCGTAGTCACACAAAGTAATATTTGCATTTGCAGTCCTAGTTAGGAAGAGTACGGTCAGATACTTACCTGGTTATTTTAAATGCTTTTTCCATATGAGATCTCATACCAGGGAACATCAATTAAGAACCCCTTCCATGCTGTACCAGACAATGATCTATCCAACACTAAACTCACTATTTCCACTAATTGGGCATAAAGGTGAACACTCCAGAGCAGCTCACTTCAGGAGTCTTCATGCACACAGCTCAATTGTCACTCAAATATCTCTGGCTCATGAGCACAAACACACTATGCAGAAATCACTGCGTAGACTGAGCTGTCTGCTCTCTCAAATCTTACCTTTACATTGAATGATCCCTCCCCGGCATGTCCAAGTTCTCTTTTTAGATACATATGTATTCTCCCCACATACAACTAACTTATACCAAAATGATATCTACAATGATGCTGTGAAATGTTGCTTATACCTTTATCAGCTCAGAGCACTTTCCAGCACAGATCTGGAATAAGGTATGAATTCATGCCTGTGATGTGAAGTACAGTATTTAAAGCATCCACTAGTACCCCAACCATACCATGAGAATATGAATAAATACTGTCAGTCTGAGAATACAACACTCTTGAGTTAAGTTCACTTCGCGAGAATCACCACCCCAATAGAACTTTTGCTATCTTGGACTGCTTCTGAGTATGAAATTAACCTTTGAGATGAAAGTGAGAAAGTGAACTACATATGGATATAACAAAAGAATAGGGAAAAGAACTGTACAAGCATCTGGAAAAAATCAAGTTCACCCCTGCTTAGATTCTTCCAAAATAAGATTCTTAGGGGTTTTATTGGGCACCTGAGAAATGTCTCACAGTGAGGTTTTTCACCTGGTGGAAAATGCTAGAGGTGCCAGTTGCAGAACAGCCATCAAATCTATCACACCTACTTATTTTCTTGTTCTGTAAGCAAGTGGTGGGCTGATATTTCTAGAGGCCTCCTCTGTTTGCTCAAAGTTTCATCCTGTTCTCTGCTTGGCAGCCCCATGTTTTCATCAGGACCCATTTCCTCTCCACTGTACTGAGAGCAGATTAAGTCCTCTCTGTGGTGCAAGCTAAGGACCATCTGGATATCTGAGCAGAGCAGTTATTCACTTTCTAACCCATTACCTTGTCCTTCAGCAGGACTTCAGATACTGAGGAGTTTGGTAACATACACTGGCTGCCCATGAATTTCTGTGTGGGGATGTAGTTGCCAGAGTTTTTAAGTATATTGTCTGAGAAATAACTGTAACATTAGTTGGAGGCACTCCTTCATTTGTACCAGGTTTGCAGTGCTTGAGTGTGCTGGCATTTAGAAAGTTGCTCTCCACATGGCAATTTCTGTCTTAGGTGGGAAAATCAGTGCAAAAGTTTTCATCAGTATTATGAGTTCACCATCAGCCTAAATCCACTTCCCTTTAGCGTATGTTGTTCTGGTCAAAAATATCTTCACAAATACCATATCCTGACTCACAGAGTTACTCTGCTCATTTATATTAGTTTCTGCTGGGCATCAAGGTGCTTTTATTTTATAATTCAGTTGAGATGCTTGAAAGCAGACATACAGAACAATTTCCAGACAAGCATTCTGGCTTGGCAGTCTCTATTCCCAGTGAAGCAAAAGTGAGTTTTACAGATTTCACCGAAGACAGAGCTACACCAACAACAAGCACCTCACTCCACCTATCTAGAAGGTGGATATTCTTCCATTTAAAGAATATGCTGAAGGAGACTGAACATGTATGTAGAGAGATTATCTACTGTGACATCTGTGACACCTAAGATGAATGAATAGTAGGTGCTTAAATTGAAATTCAAGAAAGCATTGAGTGAGCCAGACCAATTAATTCAAGGTCTGCCGGACCAGTTAGCCTATGACCCCTTAAACACTCAAAGAGAGGTAGACACAACAGTTAAGTTAAATTCTTATAATGGCGGTCATACTACTTCCATTGATCCTAGAGGGAATCAGGATCTGTTAGCCTAGGAAAGAAATCTAAATTGATCATTGTCCTCTAGAGCAGACAGAGTGATTTACGGAGTTCAGAAAGCTCCCTTTGTTACTTTAAAAAGTATGTGGGCAAAGTTCTTCCCTCCTTTACACCCTTGGCAGACACAGTTGGTCCCATAAGATTTTACAGCTATAATAGAAAAAAAATATATTAAATCATACAGACCATGTCTATATCCCTTTCCTTCTGCCTTATCCTTGTATTCTGCTTTGAGATGCTTTAAATGTATACATATAAAAATTCTGTGGGGATTGTTCTGTTCATCTAATTAATTTTAGCATTGCAAATTAAGAAAAAAAAAAAAGGAAGTACAGATCTGTATTGTACCAGGAAATCAGTTTTCTTTTCCTGTATATTTCCACAAAAGATTTTTGTTTGTCATTTTTTTTGTAGTTAGATGTAGAGGAAGTCCCACATACAAATTAGTACAACAAACCCAAGCAGATCCACGGGCAATTTTTTAAGGAAAAAGGTTTCCTTATACATATTCAATGATACATGAAAGTGTTCCTGCATAACAGCTAAGTAATATATATTTCAATAAAATATTTCAGTGTGTATTTATGTAGAGGATCTGAACAGCACTAAGATTACTTTTCTTTTGCTGGGGTGGATGTCCAAGTTCAGAGAAGACACAGTAATGGACATTTTGCTGAGTAGTATTTTAATAGACCAGGACTGCAAGCTTCATCGTGCTACATCTTCTCCCAAGAATTTATGCCTTCAGAGCTACCACAGGCTTTGAGGATGCCCCCTGTGATGCCAGGACATGGTCCATATTTCCTCTTGCCCACCACTTTGCGCCAGGGTATCTGTCTACACCTTTGTCAGTTGCCTGCACTATCATCCCACCTCATTTGCTCCACAGTACCCAAGCATCCACTTCCCCTCTTTCACCTAAGCTACCTCCAGTACTGTTACTGATTGGTTTTCTGAGAGTTTTCAGAATGTGAGTGCACTCCATAGGGAGGATGATACAGATATGATGTAGTTTACAGAAGAGCTAGCTAAGCTGAGTGCAGGATGTTGCAGGTGATAGCAGTTGAAAATCATTAATAAGCCTAAGCCATGTCTCTTCCAACTTCAGACTCTGACATCAGATGAACTAGACAGGTTGTATGATTTAGCTTTTCTTTTCCAAATTCTTTTCTTAATCCAATTCCATGACACAGATTTTGTTTCTTTCTGCCAGTCCCTTCTCCATTATTCAACATTAGAGAGATTTGTTAACTGAAATGGGTGCAGAGAAGATATTTAAAGATTGACGTGTAGAGTTGTTGCTCATAAAAGCATGATCAAGGCCTTGACAAAATCATGCAACCTGTTTTCTTTCAACAGTTTAAATATTTTTCTAGTTTAGCCAATGACTAGACTTACCCAATATTTTATTCATGAAAACAGTGTCAAAATGAGAAATAAGGGCATTCTGCTTCCTCCCCTAATTTGAAATATCATCTTGAATTGGAAATGAAACAGCTTTTTAAAAAAATTACATGCCTCAAAAACTTGTATTTTTTTATGCCAAGACATTTAATTCCCTCCCCCTTTCAAACTGTGATTTTTTTAGACAAGTGAGTTTTTTTTCCAAATGCCCTCAACTCCCATGAAATAGTTTCAAAGCATCCTCTCCAGTTATGTCAATCAGTTTCAGACAGTCTGTAAAGAGACATGACATTTCATAACAATGACATACCAGCCTGGGAACTGATAGGTGGGAAATCATCAGTTTTCTCAAAATAATTTCATTCATCTACACAAATTCACATTATATCTAAAATGTTATCCTTCTTCATCTTAAACTGGTTAAATGCAAGAAGTATTAAAAACCAAATTAAAAATCAAAAGCCTTTTTACCTGGGAAAGGTTTCACAAATAATGAGTGGGAAGAAAAAAATATCTGATTTCTCTTCTGCTCATGGGTATTTTGATTGAATTTAACACATCTCAAGCTGCCAAAAGCCGGTGCTACTCATATGAAGCAGCACTGCTTCTCCAATTAAAAAGTGGAAGCACAGCTGCTTTCAGGCAAGTGGAAAGGAAAGTTGGCTTGAGTGGCAGCAAAAGAAGAGGGAAAAAAAAAAGATGCAATAATTTCTTCATACGAAGTTTTCTGTTTTGTTGGGTTTTTTTAGCAGTGAGCTTCTGTGGTCACGAGAAGCTGTCAGGACACAGGTGAAATGAGTGCTATCGTGCGTTACTAAAGGAAACATGGAGACGTGAACCCCTTCCCCATCCCCACTTTATTTGTTTGTAAATGGCTTCACCAGCTTGCAGTCTCACTTTTCTTCCCTTGCTCTTTTCCTTCCCTGCTAGGAAAAATTATGTATATTAGACCCCAAGAATTCACTTCTTAATAGCGAAAAGATTAACAAAAATTTATTTTAAAGAGACCTCAAGAGTAAGGCATGTATATATGATGTGCATTCTTCCATGATGTCTGATCAGAGAGGAATATTTAAAGAGGGCAGAATCCAGTCCACCTGGAGCAGTGGTGTCTCCTCATCCTTATTATTGTCTGATGCGCAGTCTAGATCTATCACTAGCTGATCTGTCAAAGTTGAGCTACTATTTGTACACACCAACAGTTGTGGAAAGCAATAAAAACATCTTCATTGCATGTTAGTGCACAGACATGCCCAACATCCCAAACCAACCACAAGCAAATGTCATTGTTCTGACATTAACTATCTGAAAAGAATACAGAAAGAAACCAACTATCACAGCTCTCTTCCATTCTTCATCAGACTGATGGATTTATGTGCTAAAAATAAATGCATAAATAAATCAGTAATACAACTTCAAAATGGTGTCTGCAAACAATTAAAACAATTTAAAGATAAAAGGATGCAGACACCATATTTAAACACATTCAGATTCAAGGGTATGTTAGGAATTGGAATTCACAAACTGTTCTGCACTTTCCCAAATATCCATAAAGTTTTACTGGGGCAAACTCTTGAAGAAAGCACATCCTCTGAAAGTATTTGGAATCAAGATTTCATTTAAACTGCGCAATCGAGGACCTGAGACATCCTCAGCTTAGTGTGAGTTACAAAACTTTTGCCAGCTAAACTAATTTATGTTTGTGCTTCCATTCTTCAACAAATGTGAGACAGTTTGAGACATTCCCTCTGCAAGAGAAGAGGTTTAAAATAATCCCTATAACCTTAGAATTTTTGTGGCCTATATGTATGTACATAGCTGCGCTCCATTTGCACTGACTTGTAGGTACATGTGCTATGGTAACGACTCTGTTCTCCAAGCCTGATTTTTAAGCACTGAATATAAGAAGAGGAAAGAGGTCAACGAACAAGATTTATACCAAATAATTTCTGATGGTGAAAGAAGAGCAGAGTATTGCCATGTCTGTATTAGCTATAGTTAGACAATACTTCTCTGAAAGAGTGGCCAGGCACTGGAATGGGCTGCCCAGGGAGGTGTTAGAGTCACCGACCCTGGAGGTGTTCAAGGAATATTTAGATGTTGTACTGAGGGACGTGGTTTAGTGGGAATTATTGGTGACAGGTGGACAGTTGGACTGGATGATCCTGAAGGTTTTTTCCAACCTTGGTGATTCCATGATTCTATGATTCGAAGTCTAAAAAAGCTGACAAAATATAACCTTCCTCTTGAAGAGCTGTCAGGCACACTGAACTTTCAAACCTGCCTAAAGAGCACAGGAAGTTACATCGTGTTTTTAAATGTGATGCTAGTGTGCAAGAGGCAGGGCTTTCCTAAGACAATTTGGCATCTCTAACAGTAGGTAGATTCAAGTAAGATTTTCAGAAATGCCTAAATCCTACTGAAATCAATACCCAACCAATCTCACAGTGGCAAGCAACCTTTCTGATGAGTGAATGTAATAGAAACAAGCCCTAAGTCAGGTCTCTTCTGCCAGTGTCTGTTACACAATATAATATGGACTATTTCAAAAAGCTCGCTGCTATATCAGTCCTTTAGACATGCTTGGAATATTCTTGTGTGAACTAAGAAAAAATAATCTGACATCTTAGTGCAAGGAACATGGATACAGGAAATCCTAATGTTGACATGAAAAAATCAACATTATTAACATTAGTATCCAGACCACAAACAATAGCTCTCTTATCTGGGATGTAGAATAGCAACTCTATGTGACTGCTTTGCTGTAAGAAAAATAAACAGCAAAAGATTTTTGTAAGGTCTTATATGGTGGAAAGAATGAAAATTTTGTTATGTTTCTTCTCATTTGTTAATTAGATACATATTATCATTTGAAAGCTTCATTTAAAAAAGAGAAAACAAACAAAACAGTAGAAACACTCTAAACAACAACAAAAACACAAAGATAACACTTCAGCAGTATTTCTGTTCCTTTAATTCTATTTCTGTCTTGAAAAACGTGAAAAAACAAGAATGGGCTAACAGAAGTGAACAAGTGTATTGTCAAGTAATGTAGTCTCCATTAAATATATTACAAGGGACTTGAATTGTTTGTGAATTTAAATGTCATTCTGAAAAAGAATGTGATAAAAAAGTGAGTTTTTGAATGAACTTTAGAAAGCAATGATTTTTTTGGTATTTTGAAATAAATATTTGATATAAGTATTTGAAATAAATACTAATAAATACTTGATATTAAAAAAGGCATAAACAGAAAAGTAAAAAAATAATAATAATTAAAAAAATAATAAGCAGAAAATATTTCTTCTTGTAAAAACAGTAACAATTCCCAAGCCCCTCCTCCTCTAAACTTATGGTAAAATTATGGTAAATTGACTGTTGCAAACGTTATTTTATGAGTAATAGGTTTTACTGATATAATTATTTTTATTTGCTGAAATGGATAAGGTTTTCCTTGGCTTGATCTATACAAAAGGTCTGTCCTCCAGTTTTTGATTCCAATACCAAATTAAATACCAAAGTATTTCTTAAAAAAAAAAAACCTAACAAAACAAACAGCAATAAAAACAGCAAATAAATAAACAAAAAAAAAAACTCACATAATTTCTTATCTGTGGAGAATAAGATATCGAGAGAGACAGAGCTAATAAAGTCATTTTTCCAAACACTTGGATGTTATGAAAAACACTCACAGATTAGAGGGCTTCGCTCCTATGTATCCTTTTGAAATTCTGCCTTGATGATACTTATCTGACGCAAGCCCTTACAAATAAATTTTTCAAAGCTACCTCTGTGAGGTGATGCCCAAACTTCTGAATAGCAGTTCAGTTTATGGACAGTCATTTTCAGTTAAAGGATTTCTACCAGCTGACTTTAATAGGTATATAATGTATTTCTTGGGCTGTCAACAGGGTTTGCTATCCTGACAGCCATCTAAATGCAAACCTGGCTGAAGACCGACTCTCTTTAGGAAATAAAAAGATCTGCTGGTGAAGCTCTGTTAGCAATCCACCTGGTGCAGATGCAATATATATTGGCAAGTACATGCTTCGTGCATCCCTCGGATGAAAGAAACTATTTTGGCAAAAGGATTTGACGTTTCAACTAGGTATGTTGTCAATTCTGTCCATGTAAAAGTGTCATAAAAATAAATTACACAATCAGCTCACACTGCAGTATTAACAAAAGTTGTGAAGAGCAGATCTGGAGTAAGCAGAGCAAAGGATCATTCGGGGAGGGGCGGAGGAAGCTGTTTGAGATAACTTCAGGTGAAACAAAGCAGACAACAAGAGCTGTGACCCTGTGCGAGACAGACCTGCGAGGTTTCTCTCTGAAGCCAGGAGTGCTGAGGCTTACAGGATTTGAGCAACTTCATTAGTGTTGGGATTGCGATCTGACCTTGCTAGCCAACCTGAGGGCAGGCTCAGACCTTCACTGTTCATCATTACAGGCAAGGTGTTGCCAGATTTAAATAGGTACCCTCAAAGGGAAAGGAGATCGGTACATCAAAGCACTATCTCTAGTTTATTTAATGTGGACTGACCAAATTGCAGGTCTTTTTCATGTTTAAGACCAGAACTGTAAGCAATTATATCTGTATCATTGTAACTGATACCGCCAAGCCTATATACTTACCAGGATCTCTTTCATCTTGCTTACTTTATATGGCATTATCACCCCTAGGAGTTCACACTGCTTTAACAGTTTTCGAATTATAGACATATTTGGTCTATAGGGAGGAAGCAAGGTACAGAAAATTAATACTCAATCCCATCTAGATATGGACATCTCAGGTCAGTGCTGCCTTTATCCACTGCTTTAGCAGTATTGTGAATTGCAGGCTCTTTTTAAAGCTTAAGAAAATACGTGTACCAAGAGCACAAGAGCACAGAAGAGCAAAGCAGCAGAAGTACAGCATTATTTCCAAAGTCCTGCTAAGTCAGATCTGAGAATGATACGCTAAAAACAGAGCTAACGAGAGCAGAAATGAAGATCTCTGCAGGAATCTGCAGAAAGCTAATGTTATTTAACATCCACTCAAGATAGTTCTGCAAACCAAACCTGAAAACATCCCTTCATTTCAACGGCCGCCTGAAATGTTGTTAAAGTTTCCTAAAAACTTTTTTAGGGACAGCTGTGGAAACCGTGCTCCAAAGCTGTGCCCCACTTGCAATGCAGAAATCAGCCCTTCCCTCCAGCTGCTGCGGCCGTGTTTCCCCACACAGGGACCATCCCCCTGGACGGGAGACCAATTGCCCTCTCTGCAGGAGGGCTTCAAGCTGAGTTCAGCAAACCAAGCTTCGAACATGGCTCTGCACTGCGCACAGCCCCGGGGCTCTCAGAGAGGAGGAGTATCTCAGACCACAGACAGGAACACTTCTAGGTTCCTGCACTGCTTTCAACAGCGTTTCACACATGACAAAACTAGTGCTGAAACAGTTCTTTCTGGAGTAACTTCTTTCCATCATAGAACAGAAAATGTCCAGAGAAGGGAAAGACGGGGAATGGATTAAGTGTCCTCTGCACATACTGACAGCTCACCAAGTGACAGCCCCCACTCAAGTGTTATCCAGCACCTCAGAGCCTTTGCCAAAGGACTTTCAGCCAAGAATCTTGTTGTGTGAGAACATTTAATTTGTTCAGTGGAGAAAGGAGAGCCAACAGACACCCAAATCAATGCTCTGAGAAAGCACCACTTGTATCTAGAATGACACCGTGAGTCTGGATCCATCCCCAGGAACATGATTTACAGAGACTTCATCATCAGTGCCTGTGGACTGTAGATACCTCTGTTTTTATACAGATGAATGTGAAAATAGGTGCAATTTATTTGTCTGTGCTAGGCCCTGCTATAGGGCAAAACTGCTTAGTGCTCTTCCCTTCAACCTAGCCTGTCCAAAACTAAGGTTGGTGATGATTTTCTTTCTCTTTTTGCCTCGTCTCAGTGCGGCCTTTGGTTTCAGGATATCAGTGCAGAAGGCTGAAGGTCTATTGGGAGAAGGCAGTGCAAACAGAACTCCAAGGCTGCTCTAATTGGTGGTGTGGAGCACCCGCTGCCCCGGGACCTCCCAGGAGCAACAGGTCAGTATTACCTTTGTTTCTGCCATACTCTGCTCAGTCCCAGCTGTGGAGCAGAACAGAGATTTGCACTTATTCAAAACCAGCAAACAAGCATTTTGCATGCTTATTTCACAGCTGATTCCCACACTCTAAGAAAGTGCAGTGTAAGCTGGAAGGAAATACAGAGCCTATCCACCGCTTTGGATGTACAGACTTCTCTGTGTATATGACAGCCCTGCTCAGCAGATTCCCTGTGACACAAATAAACACAGCACTTCTTGCAACTCATCAGCTAAGATGTTAGTTGAATTTGAGGCTCTCTTCTAAAGTTGGTTTGAAAACCAAGACTGATGTTCTTCTTCTTGGGATCTTAGTGGCTGCACGCTATTCAGAACGAGAAGACTGTGCTGTCATGGCCAACAGAATCACAGATGTTTTTCAGTACCACTTACACGGTAGTATTACATTGTAGTGTTTCAAAATAGCAACAAAGATACCTCCCCCTTTTTTTTTTTAACCTCACTCTTTTTCTATTTATGTTGTACAAACAATGGAAACTCTCTTTTAATTGTCTCATTAAGTTAAATCCAGCTCTGTGGGTGTGCGCTGCAGGCCCCGTTAGCTATGTTAAATACTTCAGCTATGCATAATGCAGGCCCCTCTCTGCCACAGTGTTGTCTCTCCTGCCAAAGGGCGTCAAGGCTGAGCAAGTTTATAGTGGGAAAAATGGAGTCTCACCAGCGTGAGAGCTGGAGGATCTGTATCTAAACTAGAAATTAGGAAAGAAAAAAGTGTGTTAGTCATTAAAAGAGCATTATTATTATCATTAAAAGGAAGGAAGGACAACCAGTGTGCTGTATAGAAATGATGGTGCAAGATATGCAACAATTAAAATGTATTCTCAAGTAATATCTCTTGTAAATGAGACTGATTGTCAGGGATAACCATTTCACCTAAGGAGTCAATAAGCATACAACATATAATACAAGCTAACACCTCTGCAGCACAGCAGATTTCTCTAGACCAGTGAAACTTATCTTGCCATGCACCTTGACAAGAGAAAATTCATCTCTCAGTCATATCACTTCTAATGTGATTGTACATGGGGTCACACCAACTTTTACTGCTCATAAGGCAGTGAGCAGGGAGTGGGAGAAAAAATTCAACACTGAACAGAAGGATTAGGATTTTACTGCTCCAAAGCTTGAATTACTCTGTGAAGTTGTTGTTCAGTATCATTAACAGGTAGACACTGAAAGTTCAGAAGTTTGCTTTCCTGTGGCCAAATCCTCAAGCACCTAAGGCAAAAGAAGTGGTAATGTTGACACTCATAAAAAATGTAATGGAATGCAGTGTGGTTTTCAGGAGCTTTATGATCTAGCTCAGTGAAAGGCCTGATGAGCACCAGAGCTGGGCCAAAGAAAGATGAGGGGCCAGTTGGCCAAGAGGGGAGCAAGCAAAAGGTGCACAGCCTCCCACTGGGCATAAGTTAAATCACCCCAGCTTCACTCAGAAAAAAAGGAATTAAGGTAAAGGACAGAGGAAGCAAATCAGCAGCAAGTTTTTAAAGATGCTGGTGGTGACATGCTGACTGGGTTGCAATGATCTCTCATTGTCTACCCTGACTTTTACACTTAGATGCAGACAGAGCTGTGAGCGCAGGAGCCTCAGAGGGAGCTGGAAGGAGGAACAGAGGGACAGAGGAAGGAGCAGGAGGAGTTGCTCTTGCAACACTGATTCTGGACAATTTCTCATATCCTTTGATAGAGGAAATAGCCTCTCTGGGGAAATAGGGAGCTTTTGATATTTGATGAAAGAACTTATGAATATTTTGATATTTCACCCTACCAGTGACTCCTATGGGCAGGAAACGTCTTATGGGAAGCAGAATAAAGCAACTTTTAAAGCAATCATCATCGTATTTCAAGCAGTACTAGCTAACAAGGTTCTCAAATTACTAAAAACTTTCCTCTGGCTAATATAGAGCCTATTAGTGAAGTATTATATTATTTGTCAAGAATGCTTTATAACATTGTCCATGCCTACCTACATGAACTGGAAAAGTATGGTCAGCAGTTTGCTACCAGAATTCATATTTAGATGCTATTCTGTGGCACGCAAGCTGAACAAGGATTAAAAAACACTTACAATAGACTCCTCTGAGCCATCTCCATTCTCCATCTACCTCTCCTTTGTGGTCATCTGTTGTTCTGCAACATGGTGTGTGAAACAGTACCAGAATGGAATAGTACCAGCATGGATGGCAAAGCCAATATCAGGAATATGGATATTTATCCTTCTTTCCGGCCATCTCCATCTTATTCTAGGGGTACATTATGCATTTTCTTCTATGTTCTGCTCTGTGACCACTGCTGCTTTTCAAAAATGGAATTCTCCTAAGCATCATCAACACTTAGTGTGGCCTCGACTTGACCATCCGGAGGTCGACAGAGGCATCAACTACAAGTCCCACAGGAGCTGGCTGGACTCTGGGAGACACTTTTTGGCTGGAGCATTAAGGCCAAATCAGGGGTAACCTTGCATGGTAAGGGAAGAATTTCATGAAACAGCTCTCTGTGGTGGGGGCTTGATATTTAGACATGGGGAGGTCAAATTTAGGCATCAATGAGTGAAACTGTGGCTGAACAGGGCTGAAGTGTGCAAAACCTATTCTAGAGGCAGCTGAGCTGGTTTGTTCTCCAGCGCTAACCTGGTCCGCAAAACATTCCAGGAAAAATTAAAATGTGCAATATTATAAAATCTTTTTTTTTTTTTGTAGCAACTCACAACCACAATTTGTTAGCGATACTCTTTTCACTAAACACTGCAGCATCACCAAACGTCAACGGAGCTCATAAAGCTCCCATGTGACAGGGCAAATATCTTCACTAATCTCCAGCTTTTTGATTGCAATAGTCATATGAAAGGGTGACTGGAAATTCAACAGCTACAGTGATGAGTGCTATTGAATTCTGCAATTATTTCTGCTTTTTGACCTTGATACAACCTATGGTTTCATGCAAAGTTTTACCATGGGCTCCCATGCATAGGCTAAGAGCTACTTCTGAGGAACACAAGGCCCCATTCCCCTGGGCTGTCAAGGAGTGACTGCAGCTCTGTCAGATATTTTGGCTTGAAAGACAAATTCAGTTGTTTCAGTTTTACTCATTTTCCCAATGAACGTTTCTTTTTTTCCACGTCTGTCACACAGACCATGAGAAAAACATTTCTGAGAGCAGTAAAATCAGGACTGCAACTTTTTCAGAAACACTAATCACGGGAATGAATTTTCAGTTAGCAATTTGTTAGTACAGTTGCATCAATATTGCAAATGTCCAACTTTGCCTTCTCCATACACCTATGAATCAAATATATTAATTTCAGGTAGTGTGGAAACAGACTTTAGCAGTAAATGAATCCAAACATATTAAATGATACATTTTGTTTACTCAAGTAGACTACCTCTTTCCTTGGGTCCAACTTCTGGCAGAACTAAAACATTCAAAAACTTTCACCTGTATAAAAAAGCCAAATTGTTTTAAAGCTTGAGAATTATTATTTTTACATGTCTCCCCAGGTGCCTGGTTTGAGCAGAGGTTTGGATTTTGCCTCAGAACTGTTGTAAAAAGTTAATTCAAGTGAACTGCTATATTCATGAACAAAGAAACTTTTTACACTCAGTGACGTGGGTCATTAATTGGACATCTCATTCATCATAGACCCTTACCAGAGAAAACAAAGAACAAGAACTAAACCAGGACTCTGTCTTTGTTAAAGTGAAAAAAAAAGAGTAAGAAAAAAAAAGTTTAAGGAATCTGCATTTAATCAAAACATGCAAAACAATCTCCAGATACTGTCTGGCAACAAATTTA
>JANHGO010007356.1:0-20107 GCA_024606505.1 Aquila spilogaster | reverse complement strand
AGCTGAGGAGAACTGCTCTCATCTTTAAGAGGTGTGCTTGTTCTTCTCAATTTCAACAGTTCTTTTAATTGTGAATTATCTTCAGAGGCATTCAAGGATGTGCTCTCATCTTTCCTTCCTATTTCATTTATCTTGAATGGCTTGATCACTGTATTGGTCTCTCCTTGCAAGGGAGGAAGATCTATTGGAGGTGTGTTTCTCTGTTCTTTTTTAATAATAGCCTCATTTATTTTAAGGAGCTCAGACACTTCAGAAGCTGCAAGATCATCTACTGAAGCTTTGGCATTTTGCTCTGGAACTCCACTCTTGATAGCTGTCTCCTGTTTATGGTAGCTACATGAAGCATTATCATAAGGTTGTCTCATTACTGTCATTACTAGAGTCTCTGTGTGTGATGGAAACGCCCTATTCCCAAACTTTTCTTGTTTATTTAATGCTTTGGATATTGGAGATGAAGCTTCAGATGCTTCGTGAAGAAGTTTTTCTAACGAGCTACTGAATTCTTTGAATTTTTCACTTTTTGAAACAGAATTTTTTTCTATCGTTTCTTGTATTTCCTGAGGGTGATCTCCTTCTTGACGTGGTGTACACATACTTCGACTAGTTGGTATTTTACCTTGCGTTTTCTTATCCATATTTTCTAGTGTAGAAGATGGTGTTTCACAGACATCTTTCAGTACCTTCTGCAAATTAACATCCAATACTTTATTTTTAGCCTCAGACAGTGCAGATGTTTCCATGGGCTTGTCAGTTTCCTGCAGCAACTCACCACTGTGATGACAGGTCACGTTTCCCACTTGTGTATCAGCAGTCCTCTGCACTGCGCCATATATACGCCTTGGTTTAGGAGGTGGTGTTTCAGAGGCCTCCTTCAGCAGCTTCTCTAGAGAAGAACTCAAGCTACTGAGCTTGGAAGGAGCAACAGACTTCTCTACTGTCTCGTTGATTTCTTGCAGTGATTCTCCATCATGCTGACAGTCAGTGTTTTTAAATTCCATCTCAGCAGTCCTCTGCACTGTCATGTCTGCACGCCTTGGTTTAGGAGGTGGTGTTTCAGAAGCCTCCTTGAGCAGTTTCTCTAGAGAAGAACTCAAGCGACTGAGCTTGGAAGGAACAACAAACTTCTCTACGATCTCACTGATTTCTCGCAGTGACTCTTCATTTTGCTCATACTTGGTGTTTTTAGCTTGCACCTCAGCAGTCCTCTGTCCTGTACGTCTTGGTTTAGAAGGCGGAGTTTCAGAGGCCTCTTTTAGCAGCTTTTCTAGAGCTGAACTTAAGCCACTGACTTTGGCAGGGGCATCAGATTTCTCTATAGTCTCAATGATTTCTTGCAGTGATTTTCCATCATGCTGACAATCAGTGTTTTTAACTTCCAACTCAGCAGTCCTCTGTACTGTCATGTCCACTCGTCTTGGTTTAGGAGGTGGTGTTTCAGAAGGCTCTTTCAGCAGCTTCTCTAGAGAAGAACTCAAGCTACTGAGCTTGGAAGGAGCAACAGACTTCTCTACTGTCTCATTGATTTCTTGCAGTGACTCTTCATCTTGCTCATACTTGGTGTTTTTAGCTTGCATCTCAGCAGTCCTCTGTCCTGTACCACCTGCACGTCTTGGCTTAGGAGGTGGAGTTTCAGAGGCCTCCTTTAGCAGCTTTTCTAGAGCTGAACTCAAGCCATTGGCCTTAGAGGGGGCAAGAGACTTTTCTATCATCTCACTGACATCCTCAGACTGACCAGTATCTTGCTGGCATGTTAAATCTACACTACAATTAGTTTGTGCTGTATTATTCACAGTCTCAGACGTTTTCATCCCTACACCTAATTCAGAAGGTTGATATGCAATGATTTCTCTGGACAGATTTTGCTCAGAGCACCTCTGAGAACCTCTGAGAGGATGTTCTTTTGATGAAACAATGTTTTTATCTCTATGTTCTTTACCTTCATGCCTTTGAAGACCTATCTTTTCCTGGGGTTGAAAGATGATTGGCTTTTCGACCGGTTGGACAGTGTCTTTACTTTTTGTGTGTGTCACATTCAAACCTCTCAAAGTAAGAAAGCCCAGAGGCAGTTTGCATACCACAGAATCCAATTTATCTGTTTTTTCTTTCTCAGATGCTTGTGTTTGTTGTTGGCTTAACTTTTGTTTGCTCACATTGTCTCTGCCCTTATCTTCCTCTGATTTTCTGTCATAGGTTATAGAAGTATTATTATGAATAGTGTTATTTGGCAAAGGAACATCTCCCCTGTCAATGCTATTTTGTAACTTAACTCCAGTATCCCAAAAGTTTCTCAGACTCTGAAACTGTGAAGGACTTGAAATTCGATTCTTGGACATCTCATTATTTTTTTCTTTTAAAGACAAAGCCTGAAAACTGGACTTCTGTTGGGAAAAAGCAGAAACTTTTCCTTTAAATGTTTCTTTCCCATCTTTATCTTTGATTTCTGGGGAAGCTGAAGTGACAGCAACTCTCGACTGCAAATTACTGTCTTTTGTCAATTTTGTATATTCATTAAAGTTACCCTCATATGGAAGTGATTTTTCTGTTTTTTTAACTGCATGGCCTGGTCCAAACTCAAGAGAGTTCTGAAGTTCATTTTTTGAAGCCTGGCTTGCACATCTTAATTCAGCACTTAATGTACTCTTGCTCTGATCATCTAACTCGTAAGGTAAGTGTAGTGCAGTTGGTTTTATTTTGTCGCTTTCTTTGAGACCTTCTAATGCACCACCACCTGATGTATTAGTACGGATACCAACTTCTTTCTCTCCAGGACTGGGGATAGTTTCGTGCCTTTCCCAAAATGCTCTAATTTCCCTAATTCTTCTTTTTTCTCTTACTGCCTTTTCCAATACACATTTCTGAGCTGGTAATGCGTGTTCATGACGTTTCAAGACCTTTATTTGATTTTGTTGCTTGATTTCTTCATCAGATTCTTTTGCTTCAATTCTCGCATAGTCAAGCTCACTTTGGAATTTCTCATTTTGCTCCTCGTTTTCTTCACCCTGCTTAGGTTTTCTCCTCTCTTTTATCAACTGTATATCTTCTGAAATAAATGTGGGGGGTGAAATAGCATTCAGTTGTTTATTTCCAAATGGTGACTCTTCTCTAACCTGCATTTTTCTATCCACACTAGTTCCACTGTGCTCTGTGGGAAGAATTTTTCTGGTTGTAAAGTTCACTTCCTTGAGTTCCCCGCCTTGGGATCTGGCTGATTCAGGTTTCCTATCTTCAGTACTGGAACTTCTTTTAAACCAATCTAAGACTTTTGATACAGACTCATCAGCCACTTCCACAATTTCATCAGCATGTTTGTCAGGCTTGAAAACGATTTTAGCATCTCGTTCCTCAACAAGATCAGGCTTACCTTGTTGAAGACCTGCAGAATTTATGTCTGCCAGTTCTTGTGTTTTTGTCTCAGCAGAAAGCAGGTGTTCATCTACAACATAAACAAGCTTATCAGAGTTAGGAATTAGACACAGGACTCCAAAAATTTTTAAATCTTGAAAACCTCAGGTTTTGTTTTGTTTATTGGGGCAGGGGTGTTTTGGTGTTTGTTTCATTTTGTTTGTTTTTAGGATTTTTCATTTGTTTGTTTAAAATTTTAGTAGATGAAAGAGCTCTCTCCTTGTGTTTTTGGAAAGAATCATACCGCACACAACAGAGTGATAAAGAATTCCTACTGGAAAAGGGTTTTTCCTGTTGGAAGATCAGTCATATTATTTTGGGGGTGGTAGCAGGTAAGATTGGTTATCCATATTCTAAAGGAAATGGCTTTAACGAAGGGAAAGGTTTTAGTGGAGTGGGAGGAATGGCATATTTGTGTTCAGTTACTTGAATAATCCTCGAGTTACAATTACTACCAAGGACAGTCAACAGCAGTACAGCAGGAATTCTTCAGTTCCCACCCAGACACATCTACCAAATTTTAATAGAGGAAGCTTATCCAAGTGCCATTATACAACTTTCACCGTCCACAATAAAGGTGCCTAACCATCCAGGCTCAGATCTGATAGTGATCTATTAAGAATGCCAATAGGAGATCATCTAAAAATTTTTAACACATTAGAGAATTAGAAACAAAGTGCTTTAGAAATTCTACAAAATACAGCATGTTCCTATCATTTACGTTTCTGAGTTGTTAAATTTTTAGATACTGGCAATTTGAACTTAAATGCATATGGGTTATGTACTATTGCTTTCTATTCCTCATTCCTGTCAGTTTCTTACCAGTAAAGTTTTTGAGAGACTTTGGTTCACGCTTCAAAAACTCATTGGAGTTATTTTCACACGTTTGATCAAAATTCTGTTCATTTTTGTTCTTTGGCAGGATATTGGCAGACGTCTTCTCTGGAGTTTCAAGTTTCTTAGGAGTAACGGTCTTTGTCTGCAGTGTTTGATTAACAAGGGAGACTGACTTATTAGTGCCATGAGGACTGGATGCTGACGTATCTTCTTGTGAACTATCTACTGTTTTCACTTGTAGAGCTGATGAATAGGTTTCCAGAGGCTTTACAGTGGAAGTTTGTTTATTCTCAAGAGAATCTGATCTATTAGCATCATTTCCACTAGTCTTTACTTCACTGGATTTTAACAAATCAGACTCTCGTGTTTCTCTTCTATGGTGTAGCTGTGGGCTTTGCAAAGGTTCTCTTTTTCCTATGCTAGAAGAGAACCTCACTTGTTTTAATTTTTCCAGTGACATTTGTGTGGAATCTTCTGCTTCTTCCATAAGAGAATTCCTGTCAGCTTCTCCTTCTAAAATAGTTATGGTAGGAAGACCATTCTTACTCTGAACATCTAACATCTGATTAGCACGAACTTCTGAGTCAGTGGAACTGGAACTTGAACTGCGCTTCAGAATGCCCCTGGGCAGTGTACCAACGCCCTTAACCCCCTGGGTCCGTTTTGCTGGTTTTGGAGCAAAGTCTCCTCCCCGTGGCACAGGATTAGTTACTTTGTGAACTAATTTTCTAGCTTTGGGGACAGGACGCTTAACTGGTCCTTTCTGTGACTCCTCAGTAGGTTCTGCAGAAGGTTTCTTAGATGTCTCCGTTTCATCATTTAGTAAGTTTGCTTTAGGTTGGCTCTCTTCTGAAGGTAACAAAATTTCTGCAAGACGTATACAGAGAAGAAATGATGAATTTACATGAAGTTCATCTGCCTAAACAGAGGGGTATGAGGCAGTGCAGATCTAGAATAGTGATTACATTGATTAAAAACACTTGGAGCAAAATACAGGAGGAAATTCAACATAAGGGTTGGTTTTATTTGTATGTAACAGGAAACGTTAACAGGTGAAAACCTTCTAGTTAATTAATACTCTTAGAACAGGAAAAAAGAGATAATTTCAAAGGTAGGGAGTGCATCAAATTTTTGATCAGCGTAATTCCTACAAGGGTTGAACTTTACAGGGAAGGGGCAGGTTTTGAATATGCAAGTATCTTCTCAGGTTCAGAAGATAAACAACAGTCTACAGAAAAAGTTATTTTCAATTTCACCTGGAACAAGTTAAAAAGCAACAATGGTCTCCCAGCAGGGATATGAAGATTTTTTTTAAATTCTATATGTGCACGTTTCGCTCCTCTATTAGCAAGCTTCATAATAGATACATGAGAGTAATTGACATGTATAAGCCTGTAAATTACAATTTCAGATGCCTGTATTGTGATAAATCATCATTTATCTACTTGCTTGCAGAGAATTCTACAGGAAATGTGGGATTCTAAAACAAATTGGGCTGAGGAAACACAAGAAAAAAACAGACAGGCTTGACTCTGTTGACCTAATAGCAGCAGTGACTGGAAGGTCATAATGATAGAAATTTCCTTGAATATGGGATTGCTTGCAAAAGGAATGTGTGAAACAGCTATTTCCTGAGTATACTTGTGTTTTACATGATGTTTGAAATGAACTGGCTGATAGAATAGTTAAGGTATCAAAACCTGTTTTACCTACAGTAAGAAGCAACAGAAGTAAAATTTCCATATCTGCCACCAAGAAATTCAATCATGTTAATATTTACCCTGATTTGATAGTTGAGGTAGAATGGCTCGTCTGCTTTCTGATTCTCCACTGTTCAAGTCATCACTTGATACAGTGGAATTAAATGGATTTCTTCTTTGCTAAAAAAAAAAAAGGAATGAACACTATAACTGGAATCAAGTTATTATATCAGTACAGTCTTGGCAGAATAAATGAAATTTCAGTGATTTCCTCTGCCTCACTACTCTGTCAGCAGTGTTGAAAAGCACGCTTCTTAAATTGGATACATAACAAGAAATCTAATAAATCAGAATCACAGAACTATAAGAAATGCCAGCAATAGCCTAATCCTGTTACCAACAGCAGAGATAAGATACCACTTAAAGACAGTTGAAAATTCCAAATTTTTGCTAGATAAAAATAAATAAGTAAATCTATTTCTGTACTTTAGAGATATTGGAAGAGAGCAACACTTATTTTCAGTGCCTGAAGAAGCTGGAAACAATGTCAAGCACAGACACACACTGATTATAGCCATAACAGCACTTTAGGACTGAAATTTTAGTGGTTTCCATCATCTCTCCCCAAACAAAAAATACTCTTTTTTTGAGCCTATTATCTTTCTTCCTCTGATCTCAAACTATCATTACCATTCAAGCAAAGAAACACACAAGATGTAAAAGACAACTTTTTCTAGGTTCAATACCAGTCTTACCTTTACTGTTGATACTGCTGTCTTCACAGATCTTCTATCTGGTTTGTCTAACAAAGAGGTTACTGGGTTAGAACTGCAAAGAAACAACAAATAACAACTTCAGCAAACAGGGCATTACTTTAAACCTTTTAAAAAAAGTGATATTCAGTTGTACATACTGAAATAAAACCACTTAGCACAAAGTCTTGCGATTCAGTGTTCTCATCATATTCAGAAGCAAATCTTCTTTTCACAGCAAGGAGATAATTCTTGCTGCTCTGTCTCCTTGCAAAAATTTTTTCCCCTGTTAAAAGAATTCAATGCAACTTCTACTTGGCAGTACAAAAATTACATTTTTGATAGCTTTTAGAATTTTCTGAGCAAGCTTTATGTAAATATAGCCACTCTCCAAACAACATCAGTATTACCACATTTATCCTTGTCCTATATTTTTACTTTTAGGACTGAAACTGAAGTAGAAGAAAGTGTTAAATCTCATCAAAATAGAGTTTTGCAAAGCGTCCAAGAAAGAAAAATCAGAAGAGCTCCCACACCACTATAGTAAGGATGTGACATGCCACAGACAGCAGGAGATCCCCTCAGAGGTACACCTTACAAACTATTCCTTCCATTAAGATATCATCACAGATTTTATAGCTAAATGAAATTGTTTTGATTCTGACGAAGCATAGTCCAAGTAAGAAGAAATTAAAACAGCCTAAGAAACCTCCCCTATATTATATCAAAAAATAGTTATTGACTGATTGCAAAAGGTTGCAAGGCTTTTTTTCCCCCAAACATTCCAATTCTGTTTACATACTGAGTTAATCTAAATAGCCCAGATATGAAAATTTTTTTTTTTTTTTTGAGGTGGAACTTATGTGGGTTTAAATACGGTCTTCATTTAATAACCACTTTCAGTATATCTATACAGAAAATCCTAGCATTAACTCACTTACTTGCTTGTAATTTGGGGGATGAGTACAAGAAGAGTATAAAGCAGGGAAAAGGACTACTGTCCAGGAAGGAAATATTACCTTGTTTTATTCATCCCAGCTCCTAAACAAGAAAAGTATAGCTCTCAAAGAGCTCAATATTGAAACTTTTAATTTCTTTTCAAAAATATCATTCCACCTTAGTTTCTATCCTTAGCTGAAAAAAATAAATAAAAAAAATTCTGAAATCACGTATTTAAAGAACCTGTTTTCCTGAGGCGGAGTTTGGGTTCTTGCTTTTATGAGCACCTGAGTTTGTGCTTTTGTTTTTATGAGCACCTGTGTGCTCCTGTACTTTATGTGTCATCTTGACCATCTGCTACTCGACAGGACAAACATGATTCAACCCTTATTTTAAAGGAGGACAATGCTTTTATATACTCTGGGTGAAGGAGCTTAGATGTTCTTCTGCCTTCAGTTTTAAAAGTTCATAGAATAGCTTGGGTTGGAAGGAACCTTAAAGGTCTCCTCATTCCAACTCCCTTGCCATGGGCTGGGTACCAAATAGCTCAGGCTGCGTAAGGCCCATCCAACCTGGCCTTGAGCACCTCCAGGGATGGGGTTTGCACAGCTTCTCTGGGCAGCCTGTGCCAGGACCTCACCCCCTCTAAGTATAGAATTTCTTCCTAACAGCTAACCTAAACTTCCCCTCTTTTAGTTTAAAGCCATTCCTCTTTGTCCAATCACTATTAAGCCATGTAAGAAGTTGGTCTCCCTCCTGCTCATAAGCTCCCTTCAAGTTATGGGGTTTTGGTGGTTTTTGTTTTTTGGGTTTTTTTAGGGGACCTTGTTTGTTTGTTTGGTGTTGTGTTTTATTTGCATGTTGTTGTTGTTGTTTGTTTGCTTTTTTACAAGCAAGGAGATAATTTTTAACATGATTATTGAACACAAACAATCCACTACAGTTTAATGCTGTTCACTTCACACTTACCAGAGAATAAGTAAAGGTTTTTGTCCAGTTATTTTGTCATTATGTACTGAAAGTGCTGCTATAAAGAAAATGTAAGGCTGGGGAAAACTAGGAGGAAGTTAACAACAACAAAAATCAAGATCCTGTAACTGAGTTTCTCAGCACAAGGTCTGAACAAAGGAGTTTGTGCTCAGCCCATATAGATGGGAAAGCTGAACAAACTATTTCCAGATATGCTGCATTCACAAGGCTAGTCTATGACAGTGTATGGAGCCATGCTAATAAATACTGCCAGACTACAGACTTGAAACAGTGCAATTCAGCAAACCAGTGCTGAAAAACAGCACAGATCCAAACTCCATGTAGACACTGGTGGGACCAGACAGGAACTAGTCACCTATTCAATATTTTCTGACCTAGGAAAGAAGTAAACCTACAAATAATAATTTGAAAGATTAAGTCCCTTTAACATTGCCTTTGTTCAAGAATCAGCATATAGACAGATGGTATCGCTGAATGGAGGTAATATTGACAGTCTGAGTCACACCATCAAAACTCATTCTGTGCAAGGTTATACTTTCAGAGGGACTTCACACAATTGGCCTCTGGTATGCAAGAAAAGCAATATGGGATACAATGCACCCCTCCCCCTGCCCTCCCTCCAAAAAGGCAGGAGGTCATAGTTTTGTTACAGGGTTTTGATATTTAGGGTGTGGAAATGAAGATTACTATGCTAATTTTAATAAAACAGTTGTGGTCTGATTTCTGTTGCAGCTAACATAGCAGCATTCTGACAGAAGAGCAATTGAGTTGGCCCCAGGGCTCTACTTAACCCTCTGTGCTCACACAGAACTACCAGAACCCAATGAACTTCCTTCACATTTAGTTAGAAATGCTTTGGTTTAATAACAGGATCTGGAACAACAGAGGTCTAATCCCAAACCTGAGGTTAGCAGCTGTTTAGCTTGAGCAAAGACTACAAGTCAGTAACGATCTGAAGCCCATTCTTAGGGGAAGAAAGGGGGCAGGGGAAACCAAAAACAAACCTAGAAAACAAAAGTCCCAAAAACTTACTCTTAAATAGCACTTAAAAACATACTAAAAGCCCAAGTGCCTGAATCAAATGTAGCATTTGAACACCATTCACTCACTTTATGGAATACCAAGATCCAGTACAATATTTGATTTCCTCCTCCTATTTCCAGCCATCTTGAGACTATTGTGTTGCAAGAGAATGAGACAACAGAAATTAATTCCCCATGGCTCTGTTATCCTAAAGGCTGAATCAAATGTCCCTTCTTGCCACCCACCCCCCCAAGCAGGAAGGACTGTTGATTTCCCAAGATTGTTCTCCCTTGATTTCAATCAGCTGCAGCCATTACAGGAAAGCATTACAGCCATATCATATCAGTCCAGCATCAAGATAACAGAAAGGAGTATTTTAGAAACTCATGGCAACTTCTGTACTTCCCCACCTGCGATACTGTATAGACTAACTTCAGCTACAGTGAAATAAGCCTGACTAAAATCATAAGCAATGAATTGCACTTGATCTTGCTGCATTTGCTTGGTTCAGCTTTTCACATTTTAGTAACCAATAATCAAGTATTTATGCAAAGTAAACTAAAGTGCCCAGCCCATGTGTTACAGATTCCTTCCTAAGGTCTCCTTGCAACAGTATCATGAATCCTGGACTCTGAGAGCTTGCTTTATAGGGAATATCTTCAGCTATTGACCAGTACAAGTGCTCATAAAGAAAGTGCACAGGCAGATGGCTGGAATAATGTGGAGCAAAGGGCAGGAGAGGGTCCTGGACAATAATTATCATTTTTCACATGGGTGTGACCTGAAATAAATCATCAAATCACTTCAAGTTAAAGATCACAATCACATTGGTCACATTCCAAACACATTGTCCACATGATCTTAAACCTCACTATGCTAGATATTTTTTAATGAGAATGCCTTAGTAGTTCATTAAGTTTCTTACTCTTAGATCAGTCAAAAGATCTGTGGAGCTGTAATGGTAAGAACATCATCAAGCTGTACTTCTTTAAAGGATCATCTCCTTTCCCTTATGTGAAAGGCAGCATTCAAAACACTGTAAAAGATGCATTAAACAGGAGCATGTCTTCTGCTGTCCATCAAGAAATAATTCTAAAATCTCCCGAAGATAAAAGCCAACCAAAAAAATATCCACATTCCATAAGAATGAACACTCTCAGTGTTCATTTTCATTCTCAGGGGAGCTAAGTTCTCTCTTGTGCAAAGGAAACTTAATCATCATTATTGTATAACTTCATTTTTGGGGACATTTTTAGACAAAGCAGTTTGTTTGACCTTTCAGTACAATATCAGACATGGATAGGACAGATACATCTCTGAGTTCCCCGATAACAAAAAGTAAAGACTAAGAAAGAACAGTAAAAGCAAGCCAGAGTTGTTAAGACTTACATCAATCTTTGGTATTGTTCATCGTGAATGTTTGTACCCATTTTGCAGACCACGAAAGTGAAAGATGGAACTGCTACTAGATATTGTACAAGTGCATAGTAGGAGACAAGCCTTGCTGCAAAGAAAAAGTAGATGATATACAGAGAAGGACATAGAAGACAGACAAGAAGATGAAAGTTCACAGAACCAATCAATGGCACAACCAGAAGTAAAAGTTATCCTAAAAGCAACTCCAGTTTTTACCTTGCTCTGTTGACTGAAAGCATAAACAATAGATATGTTTGTTACAACCTAGTTCTTGTTTCCTCAGTGATTTTGAGAATCTGGCTGTTCATATACATTAATTTCCAGTTGCTGTCACTGCAGCTAGGAGATCACTATTCCTTTCAACTGCAGCCTTTTTGAAAGCTTTCAACATAGCAAATAAATTACTACATGTTAATATTTTAGAGAAAAGACAGTTCTCTCTGTCAGAAGTCAATTCAGGACGTTTCAAAGCAAAATGGAGCTGCTTGGTATGTTGACAGACTGAGCTAGAGTGACTGAATACAAAAAGAAATCCTCTTTAGTTCAAAAAAAAAAAAAACTTTTCATCCAGCTTTCCTGCAAGGACTGCAGCCATTCAGTCATACTCGAGCTGACTGTTAACACCCAGCTCTTAATCAAAGCCTCTGCCTTCCAGAGTGATTTCTTTTTCTTGGTAGAATCACATTTTTTTTTCCTCAAATATCCAAACTTTCTGGTTCTTTCCCACATGAAGTATGTTCAGTCTTCTTAAAGAAGCCTGAGAAGTCTCAAGTGTACCCAAAACATGGAAAATCTATCCTAAAACAATTTCCCAATCTTCAGTTTTTTGTATGATGCAAGTTTAAAATTCAGGCTGAATCAATAGCCTAGTCTCACTGGGCGACCAAATGAAGAAAGGCAGAGTTATTGTCCCTGTATTATAAGGGGATCTCATAGATCATGGCCTGCCATTCTAACCAGAAAGTCCTGATCTCACTTCTGGGAGGCAAAAAGAATGGTGACATGAAAATGATGGTGGGACCATCCCACACACTATTGGCATTTTTCTCCTTGTAGATGTAAACCAAATATAGCCGCATTCAAATACAAATCAACTAACAGTGCATAACTATAAATTGTCAGTCTCTCATATGATTTGATTCCTTGGGCCATCCCGGGGAAATACTTGATGATCTCTGAAATAAGAGAATACTTAAAGGGTACTTACGGCTCACATGTTTTACCAGTCCTGGCATACTTGTGTTAATTGTGCCTGAGCAGACAGCTTACCTCAAACTAGATTTCAGTTCTTCTTCTTCTTGATGTTCCACAATGCCATGTAGCTCTGGTAGCACAAAGACTTCTTTGTTAACATTGCTCACCCAGCTGTTCTTTGCTTTGTTTGATTTGCTCTGACTCACTTCAGCTAAGGCATGAAAGAGGGATACTGTTATCTCCCATGTGTTCACACAATATTTCACAACAAGCAAACAGATGTATTTACATTCAGTCCTACAGCTATTTCAAAAGCCCACTACACTTGAATTAAGTACAGAATTAGATCTGGTGCCTTCTAAAGAATATAGATATATTTTAATACTACTATAAATTTCACATATTTCTCTAATGATGTCACATTACTACTCCAAGAACACCTACTTTACAAATTAAAGCAATCCTATATGGAGTTTTCTATAACAGAGTGATGGCATTGGCAGATAAGGGAATAGCAACAGACATCATCTACCTGGCCATCTGGAAGGCCTTTGACATGATCTCACACAACATCCTTTTGTCTTTAGACTGGAGAGAGAGGAATTTGACTGGTGGACTGTTCAGTGGATAAGGAATTGTTTGAATGGCCACGTGAAAAGATGCAAGTAGCTGAATGCCCAGGTGGAAACTAGCAATGAGCGGTGTCTCTCAGTTCTGTATTTATTATTTTCATTGGCAACGTGGACAGTAGTATTGAGAGCATCCTCAGAAAGTTTGTAGGCAGCACTGAGTTGTCTGAGTTGTGCAGCTGGCACTACAAAGGGAAGGGATGCCATCCAGAGCAAGCCTCAGGAAGTCCAACAAGGACAAGTGCAAGATCCTCCACCTACATCAGGGCAATGCCAAGCACAAATATAGGCTGAGTGGAGGATGGATTGCTAACAGTCTTGAGGATAAGGACTTGGGAGTATTCATGGATAAAAAGCTCAACACGATCTGGAAACATGCACTTGCAGTCCAGAAAGCCAGCCTCATCCTGAGCTACATCAAAATAGCATGGCCAGCAGATCAGGAAGGTGATTCTCCCTCTCTCATGAGACTCCACCTGTGGTGCTGTGTTAAGCTCTTGGGGTCCCAGAACAAGAAGGATGTGGAGCTGTTGGAGCAGGTCCAGAGGAGGCCACAAAAATGATCAGAGGGCTGGAGCACCTCTCCTATGGAAACAGGTTGAAGGAGCTGGGTTTGTTCAGCCCAGAGAAGGTGCCAGGGAGACCTTATAGTGGCCTTTCATAGTACCTAAAGGGGGCCTACAGGAAAGTTGGTGAGTGTAGTGATAGGACAAGGGGTAAGAGGCTTTAAACTACAAGAGGGAAGGCTCAGGTTAGATGAGGAATTCTTTACTCAGAGTGGTGAGGCTCTGGAACACGTTGCTCAAAGAAGCTGTGCACGCTCCATCCATGGCAGTTGGATGGGACCTTGAGCAACTTGATCTTGTGGGAGGTGTCCTTGCTTGTGGCAGGGGGGTTGGAACAAGATGATCTTTAAGGCATCTTCTGACTCAAACCACTGTGGTTTTAAGCTTCCTAAAGCAACCCTGGTAAAGACTGATCCTGTTGCTCTTGATGTTAGATATACATTGAAAAAAAAAACAAAACAAAACCAAGTTCAGTAAATCAAGTTAAACACTCAGTTTCTGCAGAAGTAAATTGAAAGTTGGTCAGGATTTTCATTTAAATAGGAAGCTGTCCCTTATGGATAGAATTATCCCAAGATGGGAAGAAACTAAGTATAAAAACCAGAATCTCCACCTTTTTTAGCAAGGTTCATACACCTGCATTTCTTTTTGGAGTGAGACAGAATCCAAATCCAATAACTCCATTTAGAATCAAAACGTTACATTATTTCCTCTACATTTTTTGTGCTTCTGCAACAGTTTAGAAATTACTGTGCAAAAAAAATATTTTCATTCTTGTTATCCATAAATGCAAGCAAAAATTATCTTGATATGTAATGAGTCACTGAAGCTAAGGAATTGCACATAGTTTTTAATATAACAACATGCCACTTTGCCCAAGTAACAAGATTGGAAGCAATTTTTGAATTGAAGTTTCCTTTAAGGTAAATCTTAAAGTACTTTCCTTTAACCTGTAAGTAAGAGTTACTGTATACTGTAGGTAGAGCTTTAGAGCTGATTTTCATAACCTTCAGAAATCCAAAACCAAAGAACACTCCTCACTAACCACCTGTGAATTTTTTCATTCTGTTTCAGGCCTTCTCTCTTATTAAGTCAAAAATCCAGAACCTGCCCCACAGTAATCACAAGGTGACTAAACTGCCATTATCTGAACTTATCTCTGGGAATGTAGGATTTGAGAAGGTGTAACGTAGTGGGATTCATCACAATAAAATTATGCTAAATTGCAGTTTAAAAAATTATAGAATGCAGCAGCTGTAGTCTACCCCAAACAACAATAAGCATTTTACTTGCTTCACTAGCACGCACATAAAATCCCTTAACAGAGCTTAAAGAAATGAAGATTACAAATTTCAGTGCAATCCAGTGCGGATGATATAACTCTTGCCCTTTAAGTCGAAAGGATTTAGAACTATGGGAGGGTTAAGAGGGTACATGGGCCTCTGAGAAATAAATCACTTCCTGTACAAAGAACAACAAAAATAAACCAGTACTCTTCAGATTAGAGAGCCAGATGCTGGAGAGATTTATAACAGATCTATAAAATCTTGCATGCTATTTCACATATGCTTCTATGAATATAGACTGACCGCTCACTTTCTTTCCTGAGGTTAATGTTAATGGCGATCAGCTCAAAAAGGAAGTGTTCACCTTTTATATGGAAAACCATTCTAAAATGCCTTGAGACAAAACACAGTAAATGTTAAAAGCGTCAGCCTTAAAGTCTTACAAAACTTAAATGAACAAATGGGTCTATGCATGCTGCCTGGCACCCAGATGCTGGGGAGATGAGCTTTTGGTGTGGTCCAGTACAGCAGCTCTCATGTTCTCCATTTTTGTTTTGCTTCTCTCCAAGTAATACACTAAATTTACTTCTAATATTAAATACTTTATGTACTCACTTTTTTTTTTTCTCTTCAATAAGGGTTTAAAAACACAATATTAAGTCTCAGAGGTCTCAAACAGAGCACCTGAAATCTGAAAAAGCTGTACTGAAGAGGAAATATTTTCAGTCTGATACTTTATATGTTCTGGGTTTACTTGTAGGGCCTCAAAAAAAGAAATAAGAATGCAGTCCAGGACTGCAGAGGGCTTTAAGTCCCACACATTACCACAAGCCAGTCCCTCCTGATAGCAGTTATCACATACTGTGTCCATACTGTGTCCTACTCCAAAAGGAGCCAGGAAGATGACTAAGGGACTGGAACATCTCTCCTACTAGGAAAGATTGAGAAAGCTGGGACATTTTAAGCCTAGAGAAGAGATGGCTTGGAGGAACTTTATCAACATCTATAAATATCTGAAGGGAGGGTGTAAAGACAACAAAGCCAGGCTCTTCTTGGTGAGAGGAAAACCAACACTCTAAATTACATATAAAATCCTTCTTAAGAATCATTTTCTATTTTTGCATTTAACCTACTTAACTAACTTCTGACATTGTTGTACGAGTATCACCTCCATGCCAGCCTTTCCAAAACAAAACACGAGCCAAATGCTTACCAAGAGTAGCAGGCTTCCTTCTCATGGAAGCTCTAATAATATCTGCTCCGTGGATCTTATCTCTATGCCTCTTTGACTTTGCTTCGTAAAACCACTGTCCACTCATATTCTTCAGCTGAACATCATCTTTGACTCTTTCTGGTAAGTGCCTGAGGGAAATAAATAAATAAATGAGAGAGAAATTCACACTTTACTTATTTGCAATGGGCAGAAAAAAAGTATAAAAGTCAGTGAAGTAAAACGCCAAATATGGTGTAAACGTACAGGCCCACCAGTACTGAATGCAAGCTAAGGGGTACAGGGAAGGAAGCGGCAAAAAGTACTAAGAAATAAGAAATAAATTTTTTCTGCTGCTTCATCTTTCTGTTTTTTAACAGACTCAGCAGAACACCTCTTGCAGAAATCAGACTACAAAATAATCAAATTCTTCATATATAAACACAGCATTTGTATTTATTATTGCCCAAAAGCACAAAGAAAAGAGAAAGCCTGAATGCATCAGTAACAGACTCTCAGTGGTCTGCCACAAGGGCAGACTTCACTGCAATATACAGTAATATACAAATGCAACATGTAGTGTTATTCTTACACATAAATTTAACTTCAGAGACTACTTGAACACTGATCTGAACTATAAAGATGACCAAGATACAGCTTCTTTGCAGACATGAAGCCAAATGTTCTTATGGCTACGCTGTGTACTTTCTTCTTTTCTACTCTGCAATGTGCTTTATTGTCCTCTGAATGCTGACATTTCTTACAGCCTGGATGTTTTTTTTTTTTTCAGTGTTCTACTCTGGAAGTGCTTAGAGGTGTGGTGTGTCAAAAAAAAAAGCTGTCTCAGCATGCTATTTCCATCTTCTAACCTGTTACTTCCCTTATTTTATTACGGCAGATGACCTTTGCCTTATTACCCACAGAGCATTAGTTGAAGTAACTTCAAAAAGATGTCTTGCTCTGATCACCTTGCAAGCCAAGGCAGCCCAGTAATGGCAGATCTTGACTTCATATCTCCAAAGACCAGTTTTCCCAAAGTTAAGGCTGAGATAAGCTAGCAGGGCAGCACAAGAAATCCGTGCCAAAATCAAGCCTAGGGCTGTTCTTTCTTATGCAAATGCAAGGAATGCCTTCCTTACAGAGGAAGGCAGCAGTATCACCCTGCTTATATGAGCCATGCCTTAACAGAATAAGGAATTGCAAACAATTTGAGAGATTGTTTTCTTTCCTTGTTAGGCATATAACACACTAGGCATATGCCTTACACGTGGCATGGAGACAAACTGCAGACCAGGGAAGTTACTACACAGATTTAGACAGTACTTAAAAGAAAATAAATAAGTTAGAATGAAACTACTTTCTCCATTCATGATTGTTCAGCAAACAAGCTAAAAACACAGCCAAAGCGAGAAAGCAAAGCAATCTACAAGTTACTCAGAAACGTTAAGGTTAAAGATGTGACACACTACTATAGGACGGTGACATCTTCCACAGGCTCAACAGCCAAGGTCAATGCAAATTTTACACTGTTCATGAGTTATGAGAATAATCTTCTTGTCCAGTCATGCAGCTACAATCACAGCCCTTTTATTAGAGGTTGCAGATTTGATTGCCAAGAACAATCATTCACAACAGAAAGAGGACTATGAGCCAATCCCAACCCTCATGCTAAAACAGACCATTCTCACCTACCGCTCAACTCCTCCTTCATATTAGTATGGCAAGAAATGGAAAAGTTTATATAGTCCCTCCTAAGCAGGTGTAAGGTTGCTTCTCATCTTGAATCAGTTGAGATTGCCAGGAGCCAAGGTCATCACTGGCCTTTTTAATGCCAATGTCCACAGCATTACTAGACAATTTAAAATTCGGCCCTCCCTTACAACTCTATGCTTCTCAGAGCCAAATATGTACTTCTCATCAGCTACAGATCTTCCGAGTTGGAGCAGGAACACAGGAGCAGCTTCCCTCTGTCCTCAAGTAAATACATTGCTCAGCTATGAGCCAGCTCCTCAGTGCTCAGTCTGTTTATGAACGAAGACCACAGAAGTACTGGAAATAGGGTATGCAAGAGCTTTTACACAGATGACTGCTTTTCCTTTTCACCTTCTTTCCCATGTGTTATTTGCCTTCTCATGTCACAAGCTCCTTAAGGTTAGGGACTGGCTTTTCAACTGTTTACTTAGCCCTCAAGCCAGCAGAGCTCTGACCCCAGTTAGTGCTTTGGGGCAGTATGACAACATGTGCCAAGGGAGGTTCTTAAGTGGGAAGGTACTGAATCACAGGAGAAGCATTCAGTGCGTTCCTTCTGATTAAGCCCTTCTACCCCAGGCATTGCTCACTCTTTTCTTCTTTGCATTCAGCCACTGAAACTAGGGTGCAATAGGAGACCTTCACAAATCAGCTCAACAGATCTACAGAAGCAGGTGATTTGCACAAGAAACTCAGGATTCTCTACTTACCTGCTTGTTAGCTTCTGATTACATGCCACCTGTGGCCAATGCCATGTTATTTTGGTTGGAAGGGAGCATCAGATGCTGTGCTCGCAGCCCTGCTACCTATGGAAGTTAGCATACTTTAATTCCACAGACTCAAGAGGCCTTCTAAATATAAGTGTGGTCTCAATTTACCCAGTACCTTCTTCATAAATTATGTATCTGGTGGATAGAGCTTGTATGTTGAAGAAGCTGATGGAAGCTCATCACAACTAGCTTATGAATTTACTTCCTTTGTTTTCTCTTCTCACCTTGATAGCTTAAGCACTTGACTTTTGTTTCATTGACTTACTCCTCCTCTCATCATTTAGCCTCTCAGTCCAGTCTCCTGAGAAACTAAGAGCAATAAACATTAGAGCTATTCATCTACCACAAATAAGGAGGCAGATTTTCATTATCAGAACAGTTAGCTTTAGCTCTTGGAAGGAAGAAAAAGTTTCTGAGAAGTCTATGTTCACCAGCACATCACAGACTTGTTGCAAAAACAGCTGTTGAGTTTACAAATTACACTTTTTATGACATTGCTTAAGTTCTCAAGCTCTGCTATGAGCAAACTTCAGCACTTTAAAAAATAAAAATCAAACTGATTGCACTGTGGGGGCCCATTTCATTGTTATTTATTAGATTTAGGTTGTGGTTTACCTGGAAAGGAATTGTGTAGAAGTCAGACTGCAGCTATGGTTTTCCACTGCTATGTTTGCCTCCCAGTACCACAACTGAACTAAAAGCCAACAGTTGATTCTGAGCCAGCCTCCCACTCAGCGGAAAGACTAACTGATTTGTCATTACCTTATTTTTTTCTTCTCAAAGAACAAGTTGGCATCCAGATTACAATTGAGATTGCAGGCTCAGTTTGCCAAATTTGCAATGAGGAAAAAATGCAGTAATGACTTTGCAGTACATATGCATTTGTTCTGAAGTCCCTCAGCGGTCTCTTAAAATGCCAGTTACCCTGTGTTGCAGTTTTCAGAGTGAGAAAGCCTGAAGTTATAATCAAGCTACTGCCTGCCTCTTCTATAGCAACTTTAAAATGAAGAAAGTGAAAGTACATAAGTCAAAACGAATTCACCCTAAAATTCTCTTTTAAAGTGAGGCTGGAGTTCTCCCATTACTTTATAGGCTTTTTCCACTAAGTCTAGGACACCATCTTTGATGGCAAGACAAATTTTTCACCCAATCTGCATATTAAATACATGCAGAATTACTTTACTTTGAACTTGCATGCAAAGCAACTCTCAGGCACTCTGCAGGCAGGCAAAATCTATACATCATATATGAAATGAGTTGTTCCTCCGTATCTCTGAAACATATGACAGTGGGCTAAACCACACCTTCAAGGCAGGAAATCTGCTCTGATATAATCAATCTGCGTCAACCTCTCTATCAGCAAATCCACAAGTTTATCTTCCACTTTGTAGGCTAGTGTGAGAACTCATTGCATCCTAAAGCAAAGTGATAATGACTTCAGTTTCTTTATTATTTTTATATATATACATGTATCTAGTAATGCATACCTGTATCTAATACTGTACAGCTAGACCTTCTCAGCATTCTTTATTCCTTCTCCTCCTTATCCCCTTACTCACAGCCCAAATTACCAAGTATTACATAATTTGAAAGAAGGGACAATTGACATCTTAATAATTTTTTATTGCCTTATTCCTCAATCAG